>JAQIFY010003663.1:0-12362 GCA_028533085.1 Varecia variegata
AGGAAGAAGTTCTAAAGGAGTTTGAAGACTTGGCTGGAAAACTTCCATGGTCAGACCCTTTAAAAGTATGGAAAATTAACACCAGTTTTAAGAAAAAAAAAACAAGGCGCAAAAAGATAAATCAGAATTCAAGTAAAGGGAAGATTGATAATGGAAAAGACAACAAAATAGATGAGACAGGTATTAAAAAAGAGTTCACTGACAATGCTTTAGATTCACATATCTTAGATTATTATGAAAATCCAGCCATCAAAGAGGAGATATCAACATTAGTAGGTGATGATTTGGCATCTTGTAAAGATGAGACTGATGAAAGCATAAAACAAGAAACTGAGCCTCAAGTGCTGAAGTTTAGAGTCACGTGCAACAGAGCAGGAGAGAAACATTGCTTTAACTCAAATGAGGCTGCAAGAGATTTTGGAGGTGCTATTCAAGATCATTTTAAGTGGAAGGCTGACATGACCAACTTTGACGTGGAGGTACGTACTGTTCTGCCTATGATTCAAGAAGCCTGTCCATAAATTTGTAGAATTGCCAGACTAACCCAATCTTATGGACAATTAAACTGAAGCAATAGCACTAGTAGGGTGTGGTTAAGAGGAGCACAGGCTGTGGAGACAGAGATCTAGATGCAAATTTTGACTCCACAACTGTGTAACTTTAGGCAAGATAGTCTCTAAGCCTCTGTTTCAAATGGAGCCAAAAATGGTATATACCTTCAAGTTTGTCCTGAAGGTTAAATGAGGTAACACATTTATCTGGCGTATACTAAGTACTCAATAGATGGGAGCTATCAAGATTGTTTTCTCATTTCTAATCTAGTACCTTTTTCCTACATTATGTGGACATCAACCAGAATTAAAACAATTATTTTATTTAGGTGTGTCTTGGTCGCAAAGCTTTGCTGCTAAAAAAAAGTGAAGTACATTTTTAAGACAAACCCTGTCCTTCTCAAATCAGGACATTAGTGCTCATGCTCATCCTAGATCTAGCTCTCCTATTTCTTAAATTCTGCTAGATTTCCAAATCCAAATACCTGCTTTTAGCATGATTACTCTCCTTGGTCTTAGTCTTCTGCTACCCAGGTGATTGACATGTGATCAATAGGAACTAGAATCTTTTAAATTTCTGACAGCTTAAAAGGCCCTTAGCACTGATGTTTTTACCAAGAAGTGAGTTTCTGTTGCTTTTGGGACACTTGAATCTGGGGCAAGTCACTAGTCTCTCATTTTTTTTTTTTTTTAATGTCAAATCAGGAGAACAATTCCCTGTTCCTTTTTTTCTCATATAGCTGCCATGAGAATGAATAGGCTAACTAGAACAATGGTGCCCAAAAGTTAAGAAGGTGACTCAAAGGACAGTTTCTGGAACCATGCTACCTGGATTTAAATGCCAACTTAGAAGCTATTGTTAAGATCGTGATAAGGGGCTGGGTGTGGTGGCTCACGCATGTAATCCTAGCACTCTGGGAGGCCAAGGCTGGTGGGTTGTTTGAACTCAGGAGTTCAAGACCAACCTGAGGAAGAGTGAGACCCCATCTCTACTAAAAATAGAAAGAAATTATATGGACAACTAAAAATATATATAGAAAAATTAGCTGGGCATGGTGGCCCATGCTTGCAGTCCCAGCTACTCGGGAGGCTGAGGCAGGAGGATCACTTGAGCCCAGGAGTTTGAGGTTGCTGTGAGCTAGGCTGACGCCACGGCACTCACTTTAGCCTGGGCAACAGAGCGAGACTCTGTCTAAAAAAAAAAAAAAAAAAGATTGTGATGAGGAACTTTTAGGTGAAAGATTATGGAACATTTTATTTTTACTTTAATTTTTATTTAAATAGTTTAACTGTGTTAGGAAAACCGTAACTAAGACAAAAATGCCATTGTTTCACATACATTATTGAGTCAGGTTTAAAAAAATAGTAAGAAAACAATATTAACAAGATGAAAAAGCAGATGTTGCACAGTGTTAACAGTTGGTTAATCTAGGTGAAGGGTATATTTGGGATTTCACTGTGCCAGTATTCTTGTAACACTTGTGTATGTTTGAATTTTTTTCTGAAACAGTTAGAAATTTAAATATATTTATTAAACAACTTATAAGCCTTCACAATATGTTTGTATTATAAAAATTGGGGTGAAATCTGGTGGTGTCCAACTGATAAATATAGTGAATGAAAAGAAAATAGGATTAAAAAATAGAATAGTATATACTATATGACAATTTATATGAAGTTCAGAAAATAACAAAATTAATTTATGGTAGTAGCAGTCAGGTTAATTATTGATTACCTTGAGTGGGTATTTACTGGGAGAGGGAAAGGAGCCTTCTGGGGTATTGGAAATATTCTATGTCTTTACCTGGGTGGTGGCTACAGAGTGTATGTATAGGTAAAAACTTAGTAACTGTACACTTAAGATTTGTGTACTTGATAATATGCAAAGTATACTTCAATGAAAAAAATTTTTTTAAATTGATCTCAAAAAGTCTTAGTAATAAGTGCAGTTTTGAACAATCCTAAAACTATTTTGTCTTACTCAACTTTACTATAGGTTCTTTTGAATATCCATGATAATGAAATCATTGTGGGCATTGCATTGACTGAAGAGAGTCTCCACCGAAGAAATATCACACATTTTGGACCTACAACTCTTAGATCAACTCTTGCCTATGGGATGCTCAGGTGAGAGAATGAGTTTGCTAATCAGATTAAAGTGACACCTGGTTTTGAATTTTCCCCTCAAAATATTGATTGTGTATGTGTGTGGGGGGCAGGTATTGTCTTGGAATTTAGTGGATAAAAAAGAGGATTAAAAGCTAATGGTGTATTTCTTTCTTCTATATCCAACATTGACTCCTTGTGATCCTGAAAATATCAATCAGTATTTCAATTTTCTTGATTTTAAAATGAAAATGATAGTTCATCTGCTTCTTGAATGGGGTTGGTGAATTTGTGTTAGAAAGGACATACTGTATTTTGGGAGGTAGAGTAAATTTTGCTGTATTTCATTTCTATGCAATGAAGCGGATAAAAGCAGAGATTTTTATGTATATAAGTGTAAATGAACACAAAAGAGTTTTTACTTGTATTTTTAAATTTTGTACTCACAGCAACCCAAGAATCATCCTAGGATTTTTCACTTTTCAGAGCACACGATCTAGCTTTGCTTGTCTTTTGCCCTTCTCTCTTCTATTGGGTGATTCTTTCCACCACTTGGACAAATTTATCTTCTCTAAGCTTCTGTTTTCCAAACTGCAAAATAGGTTTGATGTGATACTTAAAGGATTATTAGGATTAAATGCAGAAACATTTGCAAAATACCTATTTTATATAGTACCTGGCGTGTCCTGGTTAAGTACAGTCATGCATTGCCTAGTGATTGGGATACATTCTGAGAAATGTGTCATCAGGTGATTTTGTCGTGTGAACATCATAGAGTGTACTTACACAAACCTAGATGGTATTGCCTGCTATACCCCTAGACTGTATGGTATAGTATTCCTCCTAGGCTATAAGCCTATATAGGATGTTACTATACTGAATACTGTAGGCAGTTGTAATACAGTGGTAAGTATTTGTGTATCTAAACATAGGAAGGATACAGTATTATAATTTTATGGAACCACCTTCATGTGTTTGGTCTATGGTTGACTGAAACGTCATTACAGGGTGCATGACTGTAATTATATTTCCTTTTCTTCCAATCTTTGCTTCCTCTTTTATCTTGCTCATTCAGTGAGTTCAGCACAATTAGAACGTATTAATTCAATGATGATAATAGAAAATTAGGCCCGTTTGATTAAGGAAAAGCTCCTAGTCTTCATTCATTTAACAAATGTTTATTGTCTACTGCCAGGGAATATGGTAGAAGCCAGGAATACAGAGAGGGAGTTATTTTGGGTGCAAATATTAAAAACCTAAGTAAGCTAGTTTAGGATAGAAAAGTGATGATTGTGCAAGGGGGGAGGTTATTGGAAAGATAAGCAGAAATCTTGGAGAATCCACAGAAAAACTGAACGCTGTCTCAAGGAGAGCGGGAACCACATCTTGGAAAACCACCAGAAACCTAGGCAGCCACTTTGCTCACTCCTTAAAGCCTGTGGACTACTGTCTCCACTCATTGCATGCTGTCCCTCATCTAAATTTATGTATTTCCGATTTCAAATGAAGAACCCATACTGCCTAGGGTTTTTAGCTCTTTATTCCAAATTCCTGGAAGAGAGGATCTGATTGATATAGTTTTGGTCAAGTGTCCACCCCTGACCCATCAGCAGTGGTTGGGAGTATAGGAGTGCTTACCACCCCAAGATGGTTGCCAAGGATTCTGTTGCTATTTGTTGAGGGGTAGGAATAGGGACGTAGAGCAGAACAAGTATTACAATGAAAACCCAGTGTTATTCTCCAAGAATTTGTCTTGTGGAGGCGATAAATAATTATCATACATGTGAGAAGTCCCATAACAGAACATGAAAAGATTGGAAGGACAAGAAAAGGTAAGAGAAACCTAGTGACCTCTCACTAGTGCTTCATAGAAGGGGTAGCACTTAAGTACTAACAGTAATGCCTGTAATCCTGACTCTGTTACCTATTAGTTTTGTGTCCCTGGACAGGTAACTTAATGATTCCTTGTATCAGCTTATCTTTAAAATGAGAATAATTATAGTAATCTACCTAACAGGGTTGCTATTGAGGATTCAATGAGATGATGCATGGAAAGAGCTTAAATCCATGCCTGGCAAAGAATAAGTGCTCAAAGTAAAGCAATTGTTTTTATATCAAGGTTATTATCTTTAAAATTAAATTCAGAAGTAAAGGTATACTGAATGTTTAATTGCCAGTAAACTTATGTTGATACATGTTTTACTTGAGACATGTTTCATTTTTTTAATGTGAATTTTTTCTGCCTTTTTTTTTTTTTTTAGCTAAAATACAGGTTTATATGAAAGACAATTACTATGTGTTTTCTAAAAGTGTGCATGAGTGTGAGAGAATATGTGTGTGTGTGTGTGTATGTATGTATGTATGTGTTTTAAGAGGTCTAAGAAGCTAATAAATTCACCTGGGAATGAAATGGAATTTCAGATAATAGTCAAGGGAGAGTTTTAGTTATATACAATTTTTTTTTTTTCCGAATGGTAGGATGTGGAGTCAACATGTTAATTACAAATTGATTTTTTTTTTTTTTTTGAGGCAGAGTCTCACTCTGTTGCCCGGGCTAGAGTGCCGTGGCGTCAGCCTCACTCACAGCAACCTCAAACTCCTGGGCTCAAGCAATCCTCCTGCCTCAGCCTCCCGAGTAGCTGGGACTACAGGCATGCGCCACCATGCCCGGCTAATTATTATATATATATTTTTAGTTGTCCATATAATTTATTTCTATTTTTAGTAGAGACGGGGTCTTGCTCTTGCTCAGGCTGGTCTCGAACTCCTGAGCTCAAACGATCCGCCCACCTTGGCCTCCCAGAGTGCTAGGATTACAGGTGTGAGCCATCGCGCCCGGCCACAAATTGATTTTTAAAATGACTGTAGATTGGTGTTCTTTCATGTGCTGGTATCATAGGTCCTCAGTATAGCTTCAGGCATCATCCTTGTAGAAGCCTCAGCTTTTGGTTGAATCTCTTCACTAACACTCTTCTCTTTCCTCCAGGCTCTGTGATCCTCTACCTTATGATATAATAGTCGATCCAATGTGTGGAACAGGGGCAATACCAATAGAGGTAATAACATTTCTTTAGCTTTTAGATAAGCAAGTGATATATCCAGAATGTTCTAAACCTAATGGACAAATTAGACATAATGAAATCACCAAGGTCGGGTCATTGGACCCAAGAGTTTTAAAACAATTACAATAGTAAAGTTGGAAATTTTGTGTAAAGACTGCAGCTATTTAGTTGAAATAGCCAAGTGCTATTTATTGGACTAGATAGTGATGTCTATTCACTGAATTACAGAGGGAGCTGAGAATTACAAACTGCTGGTGAGTCCCCTTTTGGTAAAAGACAAGCTGGTAGGCTTGAACGGGGAAGGATAATTGAAGGCATAAGCATAAACTGAAAGAAGGTGATTTTTGTTTCTATAAAGTGAGATTATGCTTCTTAATCCATTTAAGTTCCTAGAGGGTGTAAGTATAGTTGTAAAAATGGAAAACCTATGAACATTACTTAGATTTTTTAGGAAGTCTGACAAGCTTACATACCAAATGCTCTTAAATAGTTTTCAAAATTACTATTGAGGACTCCTAAAAACTACCTAAAGCAAAGCAGGAAATGGGAATACATTTTCTAAACAGAGAATATTTAACAGTAGATACTGATTCTCCCTGAATTAGTCTCTACTATATGTCTATAAACAATTTGGAAGAGCGAGCTCCCAGTAAAAGGGCTTATATTTGTGTGAAAATACAGTAAGTTCTTCCACATAGTGTACTGAAAGCCAATTGTAATAAACTGTGGGGAGATACTACAGATTCTGAGTGGGCAGAATTGGACAGATGAGCAAGTCCAAAGCAACCCACAAAAGGAAAAATAATCCAAACTGTAATTAGAAAATGATATCTGTGATCTGGGAGTTAAAATCCAAGAAGGAAGTCATAGTAGTCTGTGTAACTACTGTGTTCGGCTAGTGACAGCTAGTGAAATTACTCTGGCCAAAGAGACCCACATAGAGAAAACCCAACTGTGGTCAAGAAGGGTTCTGGGAACAAAGCAGTGTTCTTTTCCAGCATTAACCATGATATGTGTATGAAATAGCAGGTAAGGTCACTACCTGTAAAGAAATACACAACAGAGCTAGAGAATGGAGTCAAAAAGAAAGCCAAAAGGAAAAAGAAAAAGAAAAAGATTGAGCCATTTCCATTTAAAAGAGTAGTCATGAGGTTGCCAGGGTAGGAAAATCTAAACTAATATATGATCAAAATGAATAAAATTATGAAAGGAGTTGATAGGGTATATATACAGATTTGTTCATCAAAGTATAAAATATTTCATCTAGAATACTTTTTTAAAACTTGGAAGTACTGTAAAAATCCCAACTCTTTGTCATGCTGAAAATGCAAGTAGGTTTTAAAAAAAAGGAGGATAAGAATCACTAAGGCTTTCATCCAACTCTGTGGGTCCCTTCTATATCCCCACTCACCATAAATTCTGGCACACTTCAACTTCCTTTTTGTTTGAAGTCATTATAGGATTATAGACAGGAGCATGTCATCACCCTCAGGTGTCTGGGCAAAAGAACTGAAGTGCTATATTGATGGATGTCAGGTGTGTTACTGTTTACAAAGGAAGAGGTGAGGGATTTGCCACTCAACCCCAAATAGAGGCAGAACCTTTCTCTGCCTTATGTCACAAACCTTCTGTTAATCTGCGTAGCACATTGTTCAGACCTAGGGTCACATGTCACTGTCAAATGATATGAGACAGCTTTGTATTTATATTCTGCTGACATGTTTTTGATTTAAAATTAGAAAATTCTTTGGTAGAGGCCGGGCACGGTGGCTCACGCCTGTAATCCTAGCACTCTGGGAGGCCGAGGTGGGTGGATCGCTCAAGGTCAGGAGTTCGAGACCAGCCTGAGCAAGAGCGAGACCCCATCTCTACTAAAAATAGAAAGAAATTATTTGGCCAACTAAAATTTATATAGAAAAAATTAGCCGGGCATGGTGGCGCATGCCTGTAGTCCCAGCTACCCGGGAGGCTGAGGCAGTAGGATCGCTTAAGCCCAGGAGTTTGAGGTTGCTGTGAGCTAGGCTGATGCCATGGCACTCACTCTAGCCCGGGCAACAAAGCGAGACTGTCTCAAAAAAAAAAAAAAAAAAAAAGAAAAAGAAAATTCTTTGGTAGTTTTCATTCAAATGCCCATCATACAAAGGAAATTGCATTTTATTTTGAAATTCTCAAATATTCCACTATATCAGATTATGTAAACTCCTACAACCACAAAAGGGTATAAGCTTAGTCAGTTTGATTTGGTTAATTTTTTCAAACCATGTTCACTTAGGATTTATTCAGGGTTTATTTAGTGTGCTAGACACTGCTGGGTGAGAGGTTGAATAAAATACTAGACCTGTCCTCAAGGAGTTCCCAGATTAGTTAGGAGGCACACAGGGAAAGAAATAATTAAAAATAGAACAGGTGCAGTGTCAGAGGTGTGTATGTACATGGTGCTTTGCGAGGGGCAGCTGAGAGAGACCCAGCTTGGAGAGTTGGGGTTGATGTCAGAGAGGACATGACATTTGAGCTGGGTCTTGAAAAGTGGGTAGGAGTTGAGCAAGCAGAGAAAGAACAAGAGGGTTTTTTCAGCAAGGGGAAGAATACAGTTGACAACATGCAATGTTTTGCCACTTTAGAAAAGCACTGGATTGTCTTGTTTGTTAGCAATTGATTGAAATAATTATTTTTTGCTGTTTGCTACTTCTGTTTTAATATATACTTTTATCTTTTAGGGGGCTACTGAATGGTCTGATTGTTACCATATTGCTGGTGATAATAATCCACTGGCTGTAAATAGAGCAGCAAATAACATCTCATCTTTATTGACCAAGAACCAAATTAAAGAAGGGTAAAGTTTTCGTTTAAAAGATTTCTTAGCATCCTTTAGACTTAATCACTTTTCATAGACTTTATGAATTAATACCCCACGCATTGTGACATCATTATAACCAAAGTGAACATACTTTCAGACTGTTTAAATTTTAAAAGTTTATTGAAAATAATTTATATTTTATTGATTGACAGAGTCTCACTCTGTTGCAGTGGTGTCATTGTAGCTCACTGCAGCCTCAACTCCTGGGCTCAAGCCATCCTCTTGCCTCAGCCTCCCCAGTATCTGGGACTTCAGGTACCTGCTACCACACCTGGCTAATTTTTCTATTTTTAGTAGAGACTGGGTCTCGCTCTTGCTCAGGCTGCTCTTGAACTCCTGAACTCAAGCGATCCTCCCACCTCGGCCTCCCAGAGTACTAGGATTACAGGTGTGAGCTACCAAGTCTGGCCTATAATTTTATATTTTAAAAACATTTTTTACTTAACTATGTTCCTCACCCTAACACAACTGTTTTTGTTTTCCTTTTTCTTTCTTTATTCATATATCTTTTCCCCCCACATATTGGAAGAGTATCATATAGATTCATTTTAATTTCTCAAATTTTTAAATACTGTTTTACATTCTGTTTAATGACTGCATATTCCACTGTATAGAAATATTAATTTATATAGCCTTTCCTCTATTTTTGTTATACTTTCTAAGTCATTGGTTGTATATTTCATCATATCTCTGATCTAGTTGTTTAGGACTTTTCAAACATTAATGTATGTATGAATCACCTGGGAGTACTTTTAACACAGATTCTGATTCAGTAGGTTTAGAATGGGACCTGAGAGTGTACATTTTTTAGCAAGCTCCTGGGAAATGCTGATGTTGCTGGCCTCTGGATCAACTTTAGATTTTACATATATAAGTAGTTGGAAGGTTTTGATTTTCTTAATATTAACTTGTTTTATTGTGATGAATCCTGATGATATAGCTTGTTTCATTTTTATTGAAGTTTTGAGGCCCAGTATATAGATCACTTTGTTTTTTCCAAACTTGATAAACATTTTTAAATTATTTCCTTTCTGGCCTCTGAATATTTTGTTGTTCAGACCCTCCCTACCTTTACTTTTTGTCTATTTAACCTGTGCTATTTCTATCAATTTTACTTTTTTTTAAGAGACAGGGTCTTGCTCTGTCACTCAGGCTGGAATGCAGTAGTGTGATCATTGCTTACTGCATCTTCAAATTCCTGGGCTCAAGTGATCCTCCTGCCTTAGCCTCCCAAGTAGCTGGGATTACAGACCCAGCTGACATGCTTTGAAAACCATTCTTAACCATTTTTTAAATTTGTCATTTTGGGACACTTTAGGTTTCAGTGTAATAGTTTTATCTTATGATTTTATATTTTCTTCATACAAGTATTAAAATTTTTATTGATAGTCAAAAAATTTTTTTTAAGAATTATGTGCTTCACAATAAATTGAAGCACTTTTCCTTTGTCCCAACAGCAAACCATCTTGGGGCTTGCCCATAGATGCTGTTCAATGGGATATCTGTAATCTGCCATTAAGAACAGGCTCTGTGGACATTATTGTAACAGATTTGCCATTTGGAAAAAGGTAGGAATTGGTTTTTTTAAAAATGAGTTTTACTTTCACCTATTACATGAGTACCTACATGTCTTCTAAATCCCATTATTTTCCTTGAGATTCTATTCTAAGTCAGAAAGAAAATCTTCAATTACTTTTAGCGGACCTAACAGCTGCTTTTCACTTAATAACAATATGATTCATTTACATATTGTTTCCCCTGAGAACTGTGGAATGTATGAACTACACTTTGATCCTCAGAGGAGGTTCATCTTTAAATTATCTATAATTCACTTTCTAACCCATTCTTGAATTACACAGTGGTACTTCACCCAAAAAGGTTAAGGAGGACTTGGTTTTGATTCTGTTTCTCAAGATAGATGATTTCTAATCACTGGTTTGGTTTATATAGTTGACTGCTTATTAGATTTATTAAGAGGACAAATTATATATATATAACTATCATGATTGACACCCCAAATTTTTCTTCTGGTTCAGAACTCTAAGCAGTTCACTCACTCAGCTTATTTCATTCACATGTAATGGCAAAGCTCTAATTTCTAAAAATACAACTATTTTTCATGCCTCAGGATGCATGAAATCCTCTCATTTCATATAGTCGTACATATTTGTCTTTTGCAACAATGTTTGACTCAATTAGACCTTCTTTTATAGGATGGGCTCCAAGAAGAGAAACTGGAACCTTTATCCAGCTTGCCTACGGGAGATGGGCCGTGTCTGTACACCTGCAACAGGCCGAGCTGTACTACTCACTCAGGACACGAAATGCTTTACCAAGGTGCTGTACATTTTTGAAGTTAGGTCAAAATCTCAACCTGTGGCAACTTTAAGATCTTTTTAAGTAGACTTGGAGATATTAGTTTGGAATAGGATTCGTTTTCTCTTCCCGTAGTGTTTTGTTGCTGGCAGCTAAGATTCCTAGTTGGGCCGGGCACGGTGGCTCACGCCTGTAATCCTAGCACTCTGGGAGGCCAAGGCAGGTGGATTGCTCAAGGTCAGGAATTCAAGACCAGCCTGAGCAAGAGCGAGACCCCGTCTCTACTAAAAATAGAAAGAAATTATCTGGCCAACTAAAAATATATATAGAAAAAATTAGCTGGGCATAGTGGCGCATGCCTGTAGTCCCAGCTACTTGGGAGGCTGAGGCAGAAGGATCGCTTAAGCCCAGGAGTTTGAGGTTGCTGTGAGCTAGGTGGACACCACGGCACTCACTCTAGCCCGGGCAACAGAGCGAGACTCTGTCTCAAAAAAAAGATTCCTAGTTGGATTAGAAGCAGATTGTGAGCCTAATTGTTTTTATGCTTTTTGTGTGTACACAGGCATTATCTGGAATGCGACATGTATGGCGAAAGGTGGATACAGTTTGGGTGAACATTGGGGGTCTTCGTGCTGCAGTTTATGTTCTGGGACGTACGTCTCAACCTTTTGTTTGTTCTTCAGAACAAGATGGAGAAAGAGGAACTCCTTGGTAATGCAAAGGATGAAGATGACTAATAGTATTCATACTTCCCAACACTGGAAATGTCAGCAAGAAGAACTTGCTTTTTGAGAAAAATAGTATTAACAAAAGTGCAGTCTATACTCTTAAAACCAATCCAAAGCTCTTCATGCTAGTTAGCAAAAGGTGAGATGGAATTGAAAAAGTCTTATGAGAAAGCAAAGCTTTCCCTTGAAGCTGTTTCAAAGGAGTAGTGGGCAATTAGTATTTTGCTTAAAACACTTTAAAGATGCATAGTGAAAGCCTACTGAAATGCTCTGGCATTTGGGTTTAGAACATTTTATCTTTGGGCTTTATAGCCTGTTTTCCATTGTGGCAAGTGCAAAGCTACCCTGGCCTAAAAGAAAGGCAGAAAATGTAATTACATCTTAGGCCACATTTCACTGCCTATGAGCTTTGCTATTCACTTGCTCAAGTTCTTTACCTCAACCTCAAAAAATGAAGTGTTATTACATTTTGTGAACATGATTTGCCCTGTGACAAGATGAAGTTTCACAAGACCTATAGGAAAGTTTACCACCTGCCTTAAGAATTAAAATTTGCATCTGTTATTCAGATTAATATATACAATTAAAATAGAGTACCAGGATTTATCAAAGAGATTGCAGAGATACTTTACTGTTAGTTTTATAAAACATTTCTGTTTGTAAATAGCATATTACACTGGTAGATAAGGTATGGGACCAACAAGCCAAATTAAAAATTTGTTTTCCTTTCAGTACACAAAAA
>JAQIFY010003664.1:0-12361 GCA_028533085.1 Varecia variegata
AACCTAACAATGCATCTCAAATAATCAGAAAAACAAGAGCAAACCAAACCCAAAATTAGTACAAGAAATAAGATAATGGAGATCAGAGCAGAAATAAAAAAAATTAAAAAGCAAAAAATACAAAAGATCAACAAAACAAAAAGGTGGTTCTTTGAAAAAATTAACAAAATTGACACCCTTGTAGTCAGACTAAGAAAAAAGAGAGAAGACCCCAAAAAATACAATCAGAAATGAAAGAAGACTTTAGGCTAATACTGCAGAAATGCAAACAATTGTTAGAGACTACTATGAGCAACAATATACCAATAAATTGGAAAAACCTAGAAGAAATGGATAAATTCCTAGACACATACAACCTACCAAGATTGAACCAGGAATAGATCCAAAACCTGAATAAACCAATAGCAAGTAATGAGATAGCAGCAATAATAAGATGTCTCCCATCAAAGAAAAGCTTAGGTCCTGATGTTTTCATTCCTGAATTCTACCAAGTAATGAAAGAACTAATACCAATCCTACTTAAACCATTCCAAAAAATCAAGGAGGAGGGAATATCCCAAACTCATTCTATGAGGCCTGATCAGCCTGATGCCAAAACCAGACAAAGACATAACAAAAAAAGAGAAAACTATAGGCCAATATCTCTGAAAAACATAGATATAATAATCCTGAACAAAATACTAACAAACTAAATTCAATGACATAGTAAAAAGATTATTCATCGTGATCAAGTGAGATTCATCCCAGGGATGCAAGGTTGATTCAACAACACACAAATCAGTCAATGTGATACATCATATCAACATCATATCAACAAAAGAAGAACAACAACAAAAAAAGATCATTTTAATTGATGCTGTAAAAGCATTAGATAATATTCAACATCACTTCATGATAAAATCTCTCAAAAAACTGGGTATAGAATGAACTTACCTCAATACAATATAGCCCATATATGACAGACCCAGAGCTAGTATCATATTCAACAGGAAAAAAGTGAAATCATTTTCTCTAAGATCTGGAACAGGACAAGGATGCCCACTCTTGCCATTGTTATTTAATATAGTACTAGAGGTTCTAGCTAAATCAATCAGATAAGAGAAAGAAATAAATTGCATCCAAATTGGAAAGGAAGAACTCACATTATTATTGTTTGCAGAAAATATGATCTTGTATCTAGAAGAAACCTAAAGACTCTACAATAAAACTGTTAGAAATGTCAGTAAAGTTGCAGGATACAAAATCAACAAACAAAAATCAGTAGCATTTCTATATGCCAAGAGTAAACACTCTGAAAAAGGGCAACTCCCTACTGTTTTCCATAGAAGTTATACTAATTTACACTTGCAACAATAGTGAATGTGTTCCCTTTTAACCACCTCTGTGCCAACATCTATTGGATTTTGACTTCTTAATAATGGCCATTATTAAGATATTGGTATAGTGATATTTCATAGTGATTTTAATTTGCATTTCCCTAATGATTAATGATGTTGAACATTTTTCCATATGTTTCTTGGACATTTGTATACCTTCAAAAATGTCTGTTCATGACAGACGTTTATTGACCTTGTCTAATAGATCTATAATTTGTGTCATTTTTGTTTGATATTAATTGCCTTATCCCCTTTTTATATACCTATCTCTTTGTGTTCCTGGTAACTTTTGATTGAATGTCAGATACTGTGAATTTTGTCTAACCTTGTTGAATGCTAAATATTTTTACATTCTTAGACTTATTTTATTCATTATTTTAATCTAGCATTCAGTTAGTATATTTGGTTAAGGTCTGATGATTCAGGATTGGGTTTCAAATTTTGTTAGGTAGAATCAGAGAAGCATTTTTTGTCTAAAGCTAATTTTGACCCGCTACTGAGAAAAAAAAGACAACATTATGAATATTCTACCTAATGTCCTATGAATCTCTCTTTCTTCCTCTCTCTCTCTCTCTACCATATAAAAACAGGGAGACTTCTTTGCTATTCATTAATCTTGAAAATTGTAACTTTTAATCATTTTGAATTTTTTTCCCCAGCCTCAGGTAGTTTGCTCACAAGCATTCACTGATTATTACATAGCACAAAAATCAATGAGACCCTCTGCAGGTCTATCAAGACCTATTTCTATATAGCTCATTTCTTCATAATCTGCCCTGTGAACTGTACCTGCTTTGGTCTCCTAGGCCCATCTTCACAACCGAAATGGTCCATTTGGCTCTTTCTGGATATCCTCTTCTCTGCACTGTGATCTGAAATTTCTCCCGGCAGTAAGCTGGGGAAATCCTGAGTGGGCTCACCTCACTTGTTTCTCATCTTTCATTATCATTGTCCTTTATTGTCTGATGGTCAATGTCTTAAAAAACATTACTTTATATATTTTGCCTAGATTTTCAGTTTTACATGAGAGGACAATATTATTCCTGTTATTTCATCCTGGTCCAAATTACATGCATGGGTTTTCTCTCATTTTTCATGGCTTTATTATATTTTAAATTTATTTTTAAATTTCCTTAATATACAAGTTGCATGCATTTTAAAGATTTATTATTGGGTTCAATTTAGGTTTATTTTTCTGTTTTTTTCTGTTACAAATGGCATATATATTTTTTTCTATTACATATTCTAACCTGTTATCATTATTACTAAAATTCCATTTTAAAATAAATTTCTCCTATTCTGCAACTTTGTGAATCTTTTTGTATTTTTTATTTGTACTTTTTAAAATCTTTTTTTATTTCGGAGATTTACGGGTGTACAAATGATTTGGTTACATAAATTGCCTTTGCACTGCCTGAGTCAGAGCTACAAGCATGCCTATCCCCTAGAGAGCACACACCACATCCATTAGGTGTGAATTTACCCATCCCCTCCTCCCACTCCCAACTGCACAATACCCTATGAGTGTTACTTTACATATGTGAACATCGGTGTTGATCAATTAATGCCAATTTAATGGTGAGTACCTGTGGTGTTTGTTTTTCCATTCTTGTGATACTTCTCTTAGAAGAATGGGCTCCATCCAGCACAATACAATAGGTAGTTCACTATTTTTTTTTTTATGGCTGAGCAGTACTCCGTGGTGTACATATACCATATTTTATTAATCCACTATATTGATGGGCACTGCATTGTTTCCACATCTTTGCTATTATGAATTGTGATACAATAAACATTTGAATGCAGGTGTCTATTTTATCAAATGACTTTTTTCCCTTTGTGTAGATACCCAGAAGGGGGATTGCTATATCAAATGGTAGTTCTACTTTTAGTTCTTTGAGGTATCTCCATACTACTTTCCATACAGGTTGTATTAGTTTGCAGTTGCACCAACAGTATATGAGTGTTCCCATCTCTCTGCATCCATGCCAACATTTATTGTTTTGGGACTGTTTGATAAAAGCTATTCTCACTGGAGTTAAGTGATATCTCATGGTGGCTTTGATTTGTATTTCCTTGATGATTAGAGATTTTAAGCATTTTTTCCTGTTTCTTGGCCATTAGTCTATCTTCTTTTGAAAAGTTTCTGTTCATGTCCTTTGCCCATTTTCAATGGGTCATTTGATTTTTTTTCAATGATTTTCCTGAGTTCTATATATATTCTAGTTATCAGCCTTTTATCAGATGAATAGCATGCAAACATTTTCTCCCTTTCTATAGGTTGTCTGTTTTCTCTGATGATAGTTTTCTTGGCTGTGCAGAAGCTTTTTAATTTGATCAGGTTCCATGTATTTATTTTTGTTGTTGCTGTGATTTCTTTTGAGGTCTTATTCATAAATTCCTTCCCTAGGACAAAGTATATAAGAGGTTTTCCAACATTTTCTTCTAGAATTCTTACAGTTCCATGCCTTAGTTTGAAGTCTGTTACCCATTGTGTGTTGATTTTTTGTGATAGGTTAGAGATGCATATCTTGTTTCAGTCTTCTACATGTGGCTATCCAATTTTCCCAGCACCATTTATTGAATAAGTATTCTTTTCCCCAGTGTATGTTTTTGTCTGCTTTGTCAAAGATTAGATGGCTATATGAGAATGGTTTTATAGCTGGGTTCTCGGTTCTGTTCCATTGATCTATGTCTCTGTTCTTGTGCCAGTATCATGATGTTTTAGTTACTATAGCCTTATAGCATAGTTTGAAGTCTGATAACTTGACGCCTCCCAATTTGTTCCTTTTGCTTAAGTTTTGTTTGGCTCTATGGGGCCTTCTCTAATTCCATATGAAGTGTAGAATTATGTTTTCTAGATCCATGAAAAATGATGTTGGTATTTTAACAAGGATTGCATTGAATCTGTAGATCACTTTGAGTAGTATAAACAGTTTAACAATGTTGAGTCTGCTGATCCATGAGCATGGTACGGTTTTCCACTTGTTTATGTCTTCTGCTATTTCTTTCCTAAAAAAAAATAAAAAAAAATAAAAACCAGGACCAGATGGTTTCACACCCAAATTTTACTAGACCTACAAGGAAGAACAGGTGCCTATCCTGTGGAAATTATTCCACAATATCGAGAAGAAAGGAATTCTCAACACATTTTACAAAGCCATCATCATCCTGATACCAAAGCCAGAAAAGGACTCAACAAAAAAAGAAAACAACAGACCAATATCCCTTATGAATATAGATGCAAAAATTCTCAATAGTATTCTAGTAAATCCAATTCAGCATTTCATCAAAGAAATAATCAATCATGACAAAGTGGACTTTATCCCAGAGACTCAGGGATGATTCAACATGCACAAATCTATAAATGTAGTTCACCACATAAATAGAAGTAAAAACACAGGCCACATGATCCTCTCAATAGACACAGAGAAAACATTTGACAAAATTCAGCACCCTTTTATGGTAAGAATGCTTAACAGAATATGCATAGATAGGACATACTTCAAAATTATAAAAGTCATATATGACAAACCCACAGCCAACATCATACTGAATGGGGAAAAATTGAAAGCATTCCCTCTTAGAACTGGTGCCAGACAAGGCTGCTCATATCACCACTTCTATTCAACATAGTATTGGAAGTTCTAGCTAAAGCAATCAGACAAGAGAAGGAAATGAAAGGCATCCAGAAGAGGTCAAACTATCACTCTTTGCTGATGATCTTATATATAGAAAAACCCAAGAGTCTGTGAAGAGACTAGTGGAATTGATAAATAAAGTCAACAATGTCTCAGGTTACAAAATCAATGTACACAAATTTGTAGCATTCATATACATCAACAACTGTCAAACTGAGAACCAAATTGAAGACTCAATACCTTTCACAATTGCAGCAAAGAAAATAAAATATCTAGGAATATATTTAACTAAGGAGGTGAAAAAGCTCTACAGGGAGAACTGTTATTTTTTTTTTTTTTCCCACAGGGTATAGTCTTTATTGTGGCTCCAATGGGTTACATAAAATCCTTTTAGAAATTAATGATGAGCAGAAAAGAAATATGACTTTAAGCATGTCACTTAATTTCCAAGTCTATTTTTTTCTCCTGTAAAATAAATATAAACAAAAAAATTATATAAATTCACTCCAAAAACACCTCCAGATATTTCCGCAACCATTTCCCACACAATGTGTTTTTCCTGAAGATGACCGATTTATACATTACGAAGGAATCTAGGCATAATTTTTAAAATTCCAGCCATTGAATTTGAGCCTGTATTTTGCCTCAGCATTAAAATTTGTCCATCTCACTTTTCTTGCACCTACCACTCTGCAACAAACTCAAATATCCTGCTTTGTCAACGTGGCAAAACAAAAATTGGAGATTCATTGTTTCAGAGTGAGTGCATGCCGATCATTCCCCTGGAAGATACAAATACTTGCCAAAATCAATGCTTTTTAACAATAGACTGTATTCGAGCTTGACTTTGAAATGAAGATACATTTTATAATCTGAAAATACCATGACACTGCCTATTAAATTTTGATTTATATTTTCATAATTATATTACTTCTTACTAGAGATTTTCTCCATTTTTTAATCCAGCTTCTCTATCTATTTTTCTATCCCTCTCTCTTCTGACTCCTTTGAGAAACCACTCAAACATTTACACAATTGCTTCCACTTGGCTCCTAGACCCCCAGTACAGAAGTAGGATGTTTAAAAGATGTTTCAGAATTACTGTGATATGATGATATTGGACATTCCAATCACAGAACATGCAGAACACTTTGTTTAGTGTCAAATTGTATTGCCTTAAATTGTTCTGCATAATATTTTATTTTCCTAAAAAAAAACCTGTAAAATTCAGCAGCTAGGTTTTTTCAAGTTCCTTTTTTCAATGGGATTATGGAAAAGATTCAAAGCTTCTACTGTCTGTTGTAATCTTCCCTTGTCTTAAATGGAAGAATCACAATTCCCAGCACTGTCTCATGTAGGACTTGAACTCATAAAAATCTATGATTTTGGTTTTCATTGTTTTTATATTTGTGTTTCACATAACTAGGTTTTTTGTTATAAGTAAAGCTGCCTTTTTCTGCATTTTTGCAATTATTAATCTGTGTTTTAGTAAATGTATATAGCAAAAAGTGAACTGATACAACTCTCTTGATTGAGGTTCATAGTTCATCACACATTTTATTTCTGAAGAGCACACTGAGATGTGTGGATGTGTGTCAAGTCTAAAAAGCAGAAGGCAAATCTTTATAGCAGACAAGTGTGATGAAGACTTGAAATGACACTGAATTCATATCTGCTTACATGTAAAATCTTTTCATTAGTCATTTTTCTAGTTTTACTCTTTCTATGCTATTTGATTCAGTTTTAGATTTTAGAATATAAGATATACAAGTTGCAATTAACAGAATTTTGAAGAAATTTTTGCTAAAATGATTGCTCAACTGTGGAGCAGTATACTTAATTTTCAATGCCCCACTTACCCTGCTAGAATGTTTTCTTTGAAAATAGGCAATGACCCATGTAAAGATTTATAACACATCTAAAACTCACTCTGGACATTTTTATTACTACCCTCAGACTGCACAGTCTCCAGTACCTCCTTACTGGCTCTTACATTGCAAAAACCTCTATTACCCTCACCCAGTGAAAATGTTATAGTTATTTCACAGCCTGGGATTTTACATCACATTTTAAGCACATTAAGGTGACAGATACAAATGAATTCAAAGGACCATAAATATGTGTTTACTGGGTAAGTTAGTCTTAGAGAAACCAAAAAGTTTGTACTTGCATTTCCTATCTCAAAGAAACTCATTTTACAAAAGTAAATGTATTTTTATGTACTGCTTTCCCCATTGATTATTATTTCCTATTAGGTAACTCAATGGAACTCTTCCCATTTATAAGGGTTATGTGACCATTAATGTGGAACATTTGACATGTGCTAAACATGTTAATGAAAATAATCACTGAAACAGCATTTTCTGCAAGCTGTAAAATACACGACACAGAAAACCTGATTAGTCACTATGACAGAATGGACACTTGAGAATTACTTTTCTTTGCATATCATTTTAAAAATCAATTAGACGGATGCATAGAGATCAATATTATTTAGTGTAGGAAAACAAAAGAGAGTACAGCTCTTCCAGCTACTAACTCCTAATTTTTTTCTCTTTGGGCTGGCAATCTTAGGAGAAGGCGCTTAGAAAAACATGTAATAAAGATCACCTTCAGCTGCAAGAATTGCTCTTTTGTTTCTTTTCAGAAGCATGATGCTATCAAATCCAATACACAGTGAAAAGGTACATCATTGGACTATTGTGATATTTTATAAATAAAATTTGAAAATTGCTCTTTGACAATAAAGAGAAAAAAGTATTTTATTGTGTCCTTCCCTTTTCTCTTGCCTACAATTTATTATTGAGTATTTTTCTAGTTTTATGGTTGCTTATAAAGTGTCAAACCTGGCATTTGGTATTATTTTTAGGAACTATGAATGCCACATGGTAAGACATTGAATCTGTATTTAAAAGCTCCTTATACAAATTAATTCAATAATTTTATATGTTTTTGAGGCATATGTTTTTGAGAACATTTTTCAACTTTATTATGAAGCATAGTTTTATGAAACATTATACAGGAAGTAAATTTATTCCTTTCCAGTAAGAAGTAACATTATAAGAAATTATACAGAAAGGATCTCCTCGGTGTTTTGAGCAAAGCTTAGTATTTAAATTTTAAATCATTCTTTGACAATTGACTTTGGAGTTGATTTTAGAGTGATATGTTCTTTTGATCAAAGGTAGTATAAATTATTTTTAAAAACTAAGCCCAGAAAACAATCAAAGAAACAAAAACATCTTTTCCTTCAATAGTATTCTACTAAAAAGCTGCCAAGGTCGGTTATATTTTTTTTTACATTATCTCACTTGTCTATAGTCCTATATGTTCATTTTCTAAGAATGTTTTTTTTTGTTGTTGCTGTTTTTAAAAGATCTCAACCCAATGTAACTCTCCAGGATACTTCCCTATCCTTATGGATCATGTGGTGCTATCTTGTTACACAGTCTTACAACACTATGTACACTACCTTTATAATACTTATCATAGGTTGTATTTCAATTTATTTTTGTGATTATTAGATTGATGTCTGATTGTTCACTAAGATGAAAATATCATGAAAGAAGGACTGAGTCTAGCTGTGTTTACCATAATCTTTTCTATTACCAAGCACACTGTCAATCAGGTAACAAATACCTATTGATTGGTATTTAATAAACAAAATATCAAACTCTTACATCTAATGTGAAAAGTCTCTGTGTTCAGAAATCAGACTCACCTTCCCACATAAATATTAACATCATGTGTTTCAGTGGACTATTCCATAAAATATAGAAACATTTATATTTCACAGGCTATCATAATATTCAACACTAATTTTTATTTGTTCTTTCATTGGTTGCTTAGCAACACTTTAATTTATATCTAACCATTAGTGTTTATAAATATATGATGTCTCATCCCATATATTTATTCTCAAATGTCCTCTTTGTACTGTTTCTAGACTATTCAATCATTTAATAATTATTTATTGTATATCTATTATCTACCAAATATTGGGATATTTATTGGCAAAATGAAGTTATAAAGAAAAGATAACTATTTTTCCCAAAGTTAGCAGAGAAACATGTCAGTGATTATATTAATAATATGATAAATACTATTGCAGTGCTTGTCAAAGGACATTATAAAGTAGAGCAATAACATTTATATGAGAATGAAATTAAGGGAAATCTTCCAATATGATAATATATTAATTATGACTGTAGTGAAGGATAGGCAAGAGTTGCATAATAGAACTGGAAATGGGCAGTATTATAAAAGACCCATTGGGAAGGCCATTAGGCAACAGATAATTTTTCTCCTCACAAAGAAAATAACTGACTTTCAAAGTCATCTCTACCTTCCTCACTTTCACTCCTTGAGACTTAAACTGTTATCAGGTCTTACACTTCTTTGGTAGATTACATATATTGTCCTTCTCTTTATTACCTCAATTGATTGGTTTACGTCTCCTTTACTCCAAAAACTAATAACCACTTACCTATTCTTTCTGCCTTGTATCTTGAGCACTCAACCATCCTACAATTTCCATATTACCTCCTCAGAATTATGTTCTCAATCCTCCTCCTTCCATATCATATTTTAAAGCATTTTGCCCTTTTAGACAGAAAGACAATAATCTTTTCCACTAAGAAAGGTTAGCATGATTGTATTCTACTTAATATTGTTGAAAATGGTTGATGGAAATGTTGATGTGGTTTGTTTCTGTTGCATAGGATAGTATGGAGTTGAAAGAGTTCGATGAGAAAGGTGAATGTTTGAAGAATTTATTAGTGAAATAGAACTAGGAAGATATGGAACTATTATTGGTCAACACTGAAGGCATAAACATGTTTTGACATTAAGAATTTACAGTGGCCAGATTCACATTATGTTTGTTTCTCCAGTAATTTTTGGCAATTGCCCTTAAAAATCAAAAAAATAAAAACACACACAAGGAGAAAAAAAATGGCCATATTAATCCAAGTTTGGAGTCAAAGGAGCAAGATAATTAAGCCAATGGTTATGAAACAAAGAGATGTTCTCAAGAAATGATACCAGGAGGCTGCTGCTGGTGTGTAAATGACGACATGTCCACACTTAATATCTGATCATCCACAAAGACATATGGGTTTTATTTTATTTATCCATACTTCCTGTTTTCACTGAAATCTCTTGCTCAGATCATGTATTTTTTTTTTTTTCTTTACGGAACATGCAGTGACTTTCTAACTTACTTCCTACTGGCACTCAATCATTCAAACTTTAATTCAACTATTATCAATAGATGCTTATTGTATAGCAGGCACTATGCTACCCCTAACATAAAAAAAGTGGCTAAAACCTCTCTCATACCGTTTATGGTTTAGTATGGGGAACAGATTACAGGTATAAATGGAAAATCACGATAGAGGGAGAACTACAAAGGAGGGATACATGTTGATATTAAAGTTTGTAATGGAGCATTTGACATATCGAGGGAGGGCAGCAAGGCCTTTTCTGAGAAAGTAAAAGTTTAGCTGAGACCTGATTAATAAATAGAGTCAACTAGGTGAAAAGAGAATGGAAAATCTTCCTTGATAAATGGAATATCATGGGTATAAATACCCTGCTGTAGAAGGATGTATGGTACTGAGAAAATTGAAAAGCCACAGAAACTACAGCATGAAGAATAAAGTATAATACCTTAAAAGGAAGCTGAAGAGGTAGATGAGGGACAAAATCTTCAAATCATTGAAGACAAGAAGATGGGGCTGAAAAGTTACATAGGGGTTTTATAGAACAAATTAAAGAGCAAAAGGAAGCCATGAATGCTTTTCAAATAGGTGTTTACTGTAAGTATGTGTCTGTTGCTGCACAGGGGAATGTGAATGTGTGAGACATGATTAGTTTTACATTATAGATAAATTATTGCAGTTGCAGAATAGAAATTGATTGCACAGGGGAAGAGTGGATGCAGATGTATCCATTAAAAGACTAATACATAAAAATAGACATATTCAATTAACCTATGCCCAATTGGCTTATGTTCAAATGATTTATGTTAAATTGGACTATCTTGGTAGGGCATGTAAAGATGATTTCAAAGATTTTGAATTTATTTAAATGTTAAAATCAGCAGAACATTTATGTCGGTGTAAGGATAGGGAATGTATCAAGAATTCAATTTCAGGCTGCACTTTTGTCTTTAGTCTTTCTCACTGCTACCATTGTTAAATTCTAAAACACTACTAAAATTCAGAAGTTTCTGTACAAAAAAAAAAAAAAATCATTGAAAAATTTTTCTGAAGTATTTATAGCTAAAACACCTAAAACATTAGAACCTTTTTTAGTGTTTTCTATCACTTCCTAACATGCTCTCTTCTGGCCTTTCTCCTAGGCATTATGTATTTGTTCATCCCTTGTGTCTTAGCTTATGCTGTCCCTTATCACCTTCACCCTTCCTCATCACTCATGTCTATCAAGACCCTAATGCCTGGCTCACATATTAACTTTAATCATGATTCACTTACAGAAAATATATTGTTATCACCACACTTCCATTCTTATGAACCTATGGCATTGTATAACATCAGAAAAGCAGGGTTGTTTTTTGTGTGTGTAATATAGCTCGGTGTGTAACTCTCTAAGTCTTTCAATTCTACCATAAATCATGACATCTAAAAGAACTAGGACAATTTTGTTTCATCAATAAATAAAATCAGTGGGCTATTCATATATGTCTTTTATGTATGTAGCTCTCTGTTATTGATTTAAATATGCCATTATTAATGCAATTTATGTTATATAATTAATTCCAACTTCAAAAATAAGGATATTGAGGTTTGGAGAGGTACGATTTATTACCTAAGTTGGAATTGATATATAGCAAAACTGAGATTTGATTTTGTTTTTTTTCTGAGTTTTAAAAGAAAAAATATTAATATTTAAACCAGTGTTTATTTAGATAGAATAAATTAACTTCATTGAGCAAATATTATCGGTCACTATTTTAGTCATTGCACATAATGGATTTGTGACAAGCTGTAATAAGAAGCAGTTAAAATATAATAAATAATTTTGGACAAATCAGAATTTTAAAAAGGTGTATAAATTTGTGTTTAATGAAAATTTAATTTAAAATTATTTTTAAAAATTCTTGGGATACTTGGCTTAATAGAATGGGTTCCAACTCTCCCCAGGAGAACCAAAGAGATGTCGTATCATCATTATTTCTTATAGCTGAGTAATACTCCATGGTATAAAGATACCACATTTTACTAATCCATTCATGAATTGATGGACATTTGGGTTGTTTCCACCTCTTAGCGATTGTGAATTGTGCTGCTATAAACATTCGGGTACAGTATCCCAAGAATG
>JAQIFY010003665.1:0-12360 GCA_028533085.1 Varecia variegata
CATACCAATACTACCACCACTAATTATGATTATATTAATAATAATCACCAATAGTCCAAATGCTTATTGATTCCAAATCTTTTTGGTTGTCTGAAGCACATTGTCTAGTAAGTTCCTTTGGAAGGGATCATGGGGCAATGTCCCTTGAGCTCTTGCATGTTGATAAATGTGTCAGTGTCCTTCTTGCTTTAAGGTAAGTTTTGCTGGATTTAAAAATCTTTAGTTCACATTTTCTCTTCTTGAGTACTTTAAATATGTTACTCCATTTGCTCACAAAGCATTGATATTGAAAAGTCTAATGATATACTGATTTTTTTCCCTTTACAAGTAACATGCTCTGCTTACTGAGATACCCAATGGATTTTTTTATTTTCTTTAAACTCTAAGAATTATGCTAATATATAGTTTATTCTCAAGCATATTATAGGCTCTTGTAATATGTAGTTTAAATCTTTTTTCTTTCTTTTTATGCAATTTAGGAAAGTTTTCTTGAGTTATTGGGTTTAGTTCATTCTGTTTTATTGTTTTGGTTTTCTTTTTCAAGACTCTCACTATCTTTATGCCACATCTTTTTGTTTATCTTAAATATTTGTCACTTCCTCTTAAATCCTTTTAAATTTTTCTTCATTAATTTTTGATTCTTAAAATTTTCTGTCTTTTATCTTCTATTTCCATTAAGCTATTATTTGTTGTGTTTATTTGGTTTTGTATCCATTCTAGTTTGATCTTTATTTTGATTTTTTCCCTTTTATTTCTAATTCCTGAATTTTGTCACCTCATTTCTGAGCTTATCTAATTCTGATTTATATTTATTTAATTCTGATTTAAGACATTTTCTTTGTGTCTTTTGTTTCCTTTTTTAAAAAGAATACTACAATTTTAATCAGGTTTTCTTCTTGTTTTGGTTTTTGTGAGTTTATTCCTCCTGGTATGATTTCATAATCTATGGCGATGTTATTATGATTCTTGTTTTTCCTTATAAAAATCTTGTTTGGATTTGAATGTGATACTTTTCTGTGGCTCATTTTTACAGGAATTAAGTTTTCTATAACTGTTAGAAGGAGCCTTGTTTCAGGTAGCTTCTCTGATTTCACAGAGCTTCCTCCTCTGCTGTTTTTGTGTGGTATTTAACCAAAACAAAACAAAAGCCCACGGGCTTCTTTCTGAGATTTCCTGGTTCTTCTCTTTTCCACTATTTTGCTCTGCCCCTCTCTTTCCGTGTCTCTATTGTCCTGTTTTGTTCAATCTGGAACCCATTCCCAGCAATTCCTCCTCACATAGGGTGGCGTCCAGAATATTCCTAGGGCCTGCGTGCTCCAGCTCCCGCAGGCCTTGCCACGGGCCTTGCCAGCAGAGGCTCCTGTCACGCCGGCCTCCTGTGCTCTCCGGGGAATGGCCATTGCAACTGCACGACACTCCTGTTCTCAGCCCCACCAGCTGCCCCACCGCTCTCCTCTGCCCGGATGCTGATCCCGTCTTGTGGCTTTGGGTGATTTGTTCCCATCCACTTCTACTTGGGGGTTCATAAGGAGATCTCGTTGCCTGGTTTCAAGCTAAATATTGTCGAAAGGTTTGTAGTTTTCATTCTGGTTTCTCTGTTTTTATGTGAGCGTTCAGAAATATGCAAAAACTAGGCAGCCCTTGCTGCTGCCACCTTTCTGGAGGGATCCTTTTAAAAGGTGTCAGATCAGGCCCCTTCCCCATTCCCAAGTCCTGGAACGACTCCGCATTTCACTCAAAGCAAAAGCCAAACTCCTAGCAAAGGCTTAGAGGGCATGGTAGGGTCAGCGCCTCCCCGGTGCTTGTCACTTCTCTGCCCCTCCTCCTCCTCCTCTTTGTTCTCTCCACCCCAGCTACACTGGCTCCCTTGCTGTCCCTTGAACACTCCAGGCCTCTTCCCCTCCCTGGGCCCTTGCTAGCAGTCTTCCCCTCCTTGGTCACTCTTCACCCAGACACGCGTGTGGCTGAGTTACCTGCTTCCCTCGCATCTCTGCAGAGCTCTCTTTGTCCATGGTGTCCAGTCCGACCACCCTACCTACAACCGCGACGTCCCCACCCAGCACTCAGGACCCCCTTGGCTCTACTTTTTCTTGTCTCCTTAGCATTTAACTCTTCCTAACATATTAAACATTTTACTTATTTGTTATGCTTATTTTTTATTATCTAACTTTCCCTTGTTAGAATGCAAAACCCTCTGACTCATGTGCTTGAGAAAGAAAAAATAAAAAAAAAAAAAGAATGTAAAACCCACGAAGGCAAGAACGTTAAGTCTGTTTTGCCCTCTTACGTATACCAAGCACCTGGAATGACGTCTGACAAATATAGCTGCTTGATACACGCATGAATGAATAATAAAGGAAGCAGCCGAGGGTGGGGTTTGCTGTGAGCCAGCCATGGAGGGGCTCTTTCCATGCCATTCACCCACCTCCCTCACCCTCGTGCCCCAGCCCCTCCGGAAGCCGTGGTTGGTAAGCCTCTTGGTCTGAGTGAGCACAGAGCCGGGTAGGGTTTAGTTTGACTTTGCGGATTCTCAGACGGCAAGCAGTGTCAGAAGCATTCTTTCTAGGACTTCCGAGTTCAGTGCAAGCCAGAAATAGCACCCCGCCATGTGCCTTCTAGTATTTCAGCACATCAGCCCCTCTCCCACCAGAATGGCAGAGACAGCCTGCAGGGCTGAAGTCAGGAAAGCAGCTCAGGTCTGCCAAGAAGGGGTTCAAAGGTGGGGGACAAGATGAGACTGTGCCGCTTTGCATGACAATCCCCCTGCTGGCCCCAGCAGGGCCTGGTGTGCTGGGCTCTCAGGAAGGCCTGTAACCTGAGTCAGTTGTGTCCTTGCCACTTTGGATGGCTTTTGGGACAGTTATTTACTTGGTGTTCCCAGCTTAGTCTCAGGGAACAGACTGTCGCATGGCTCCTCTTCTAGCTGTTCCCGCATAACTAATGCAGTCGGGACTGACCGATGAAGCACAGGGCTCAGCAGTCTTACCTTGAGAGCAAACCTGGTAAATCTCAGGGGACAGGGTCCCCTCCTCCCCTTCCCTCAAGACAAGGAAGCATAAAGTGGAGGCCATTGAAGAAGGGAGCCTTGCACCAAACATCTTTTCCTAAACTCTGATGAGTCTTAGAAATTGTTCCCTGAGCTTGGATGCCTGAAGGATCATTGTCCAGTGAGGAAGTGCAAGCTTACTGCCAGGGCCAAGAAAAACAGGTAAAAATTGGGGGCTTTTTTAGCTAAGCTTGGGGTGCTTGGCTCTTTCCTTGAGTCCCTTTCTGTTTGGGTGGAAACTGCAAACCCAGCAGCCAAGGTTAGCGCCCATGTGTCCCCAGGTTGCGTGAGCAGGACCACATCGGTTCTTCCTCCCCACCCCCACCTCCAGCAGTGCAAGAAGCACATCTTGAAGCCCTGTCTTCTCTTCTTCCCCCCACCTCTTATCCCAGCTAGTGGAGGGGTATTCCTTGGCCAGTCAAAATGAGTGGGCTCCATGTTGATCAACTAAGAGTAGGCCAAAAATCTTCAAATTGTAGGAACCTAAAACTAAAATCTTCTCTCAGGGTTTCCAGAGTTTTCCTGAACCTGGACCAAATACCCAGTGGTTTCCATCACCACCAGTAGTTGCTGGAGTCCCCAGTCCAGCTGAGAAAGGGACTATTATGCACTGGCCATGGTGCATATGATATCCTATTTGCTCCTTACCTGCCCCCCGAGATAAACAGCATTGCACCCACTTTGTAGATGAGGAAACTGAATTCAGTGAGGTTGCATGGCTTATCCAAGTTTATCCAGCTTGGGAAAGACTGCATCAATTTTTACTACATCGTGAGGTCTTCCAGTCAGCCTATGCAGGGCTCTGGGTTCAAGGGTGTCAGAGACATTCCCCCTCTGGGCTTCTGAGATGACGTTGGAAACAGGACTTCCAAAGGAAGGTGATCACTTTCCCCAGGAGAGTTCTGGTTGGCACCTGATATCCCAGGGTAATCATTAATAATGTCTTCTTCTCAAAATTGTCTTAGTTTGGACAATAAGTTACAAAGGTACCCTATCCAGTATAGACCAGGAGCAAAAGAGTAGAAAAAACTACAAAAAGAATTGCTCAAGAGCTCACCCAGCAATCGGCATGAAAAAGGTCTGGTCAGGCCTTTGATGTCCTGCGGGCTTGCCCCACTCCACTGTTCCCGCTGGCTTTGCCCCCATGCTCCCTCTCAAACGGTTTGGGTCTGTCCTTGCACAATGCCAGAGCTGTGACCTATGGGACAGGGAGAAATGAGGTTGGACCACGCCAGAGGGTTCTCACTAGCCCAGGTGACCCTTTGAGTAGGTCCCTGTATCACTGCAAACAAAGTAATCGTCCAGGCACGTCCTTCCAACCCTGACAGGTAAAGCGTTCTCTCCTGGGAAGAAGAAATCTGAGGGACCAGCGAGGTGTTGATTGCCCTGTTTGGGAGACAGTAAGAACGTCTTTGACCAGAGCTTTTACTCCACATTGGAACTTCCCCCAAAACTCTCCTGTTTGGCACAGTGGAATGACACAGTGGAAAGAGCAGCTATTTAGAAATCAGAGATCTGATCTTGCATTCTAGTTTGCCTGTTTATTAGTCGGGTGACCTTGGGCAAGTTACTCAACCTCTCTGAGCATCAGCTTTCTGATTCATCTGAGAAATGGGTATAAGAATGCCCACTTTGCAATGTAACTGCAAAATAGTGGATAATATTATGTGTAAAGTGGCACATAAGAGGCACTTATTAATAGTGATGATGATGATGATGAAATCCATCTTTCACTGAATGTAACACAGCAATGCTGATCTTTGAGCACAGAAGGAATCTTCCAAAAGGCATAAACTCCAAAAGGAATACGCAATAAATACTTCTAAAGCAGTCATAAGGTTTGAGAGGAAAAGTTTCAATTATTTAACCAATCCAAATTAAACTGACATTTATTTAGCATAATTGCTAATGGTATGTGCCAAGTACCATCATGGGTACGGGAGATTACAGGGATACATATAAATGAGTTCATACCCATGAGGTGTTCACAGCCAAATGGAGGGACCAGGTTAAAGGGGGACATGTGTCCCCACTTGACCATGATATCAGGCAGGGTTTAAAAACATTATCAGAAGAGAAAGAATAAGACAGACTTTTTTTAGTTTAACAGATTCAGGAACCTCATACAAGAGTAGGCAAGTGAACTGGTCCTTGACAGCTAGCAGGATTTCTAGGCATCTGACAACATGTTCATGTTCTAGGCTGGGAAAATTCCGTTCCACTCTTCTCTCAGCAAAGAACAAGTTGTTTCTCAGAAAAAAGGACAAAGCCCACTCCTTCATACTCCTCTTCCACTTTTTTATCCAAAGCCAATTGAGAACCAGTGAAATGCAAACAGAACTTCTGACACAGAAATTAATCAACACTTGGATATAAATTCCTCACATATAAAAAATGTTTCAACTTCATAAAGTTAACATTGAGACATTTAGTGGAAAACAAGTCACTGACTCACAAAATGCATGCACAAAATATGAGTTATCAAAGGTAACAATACAAACAGTACTTGAGATATGTCACTGCTAAGAAATACCAACCAACTAAGGTCATTAGCTAGAAAGAGGAACTAACAAATTCATCCATTATCCTTCTGTGTCCACTTCTATTCTCAAACTTTTTTCAATAATTTAGAGCTTCTTGGTTTAATAAACAAATAAGCAGTTGGCTCTGGAATGGAAAATGTAACAGAAGCATAATTCAGTGTAACTGTTCTTCCTGTTGGGATATCAGCTAGTAGACCACAAGGTGTTTCTATTAATATTTTTCCTCCTTTTGCTCTGTCTGCAGCAGTAGTTCTCAAGATGAGAAGATTGCTTCCTAGCGGACATTTGGCCATGACTGCAGACACTTTGATTGATAAAAGGAAGGTAGGGGGAGGGGAGTACTATTGGCATCTAGTGGGTAGAGACCAAGGATGCTCCTGAACATCCTACAATACACAGGGCAGCCTCCCAGAGCCAAGAATTACCCAGCCCAATAAGCCAATAGGCTGAGGTTGAGAACCCTTGGAGTGAAGTCCAGATAAGTTGAGGAATGCCTTGCAAAGGAAAGAGAAATGGTAGATTCAGAAAATCAATAGCTTTCTTAGTCATGAAAATGTGAGAAGAATGTTAATATAGGCAGGTATGTAAAATCAAATCTCCTTAAAGAAAATACAACCCCTCCCACTGCTAAATTTGATTGGCTTAAAAAATAAAGTAAAATAAAATAAAATCTCCTACAGCGATTTGAGAAGGGCAGAAAGAAAGGGGCTGCCATTGCTTCCCAGATTACAGCCTGCAGTGATTAGATTGTATGAACCGTGGTTTGCTTTTCTGATTAATAAATTTATTTATATAGGATTTTTAAATAGTATAAAGATTCCACATATGTGTATGTGTGTATCTATATTTATATCTTTATATATACACACACATATATAGCAAATCCCACTTATTAAAAAGAATTATACCATGGAAATAAACACCCATCAATGGAGGAGTGGTAAAGTGAATTATGGTACATATCTTTATATCACAGTAACTATATATATATTAAAAATAATAAAGAAAGATTATATGGGAATATTTATTGATGGAATGATATGCTGTCAGGAATTTGCACTGACACTACAACAAAAGTTGTAAAAGTAGAAGAATAGACTTTAAAATTGGCAAATTATCAATAATTGTTGAAGCTGAGTGGAGGTTAATTTTCCTATATACTTTCCAATTTCACATGATAAAAAAGTAAAAAACAATAGTAGGGAAGTTCTCTATGTTTGTATGGAAATATCTTTGAGAAATAATGCGAATTGAAAGAAAAGCAGAATGAAAGAGGAGCGGAAGGGTGGTAGGGCTCGGGGGAGAGGCATAAAAATGTATGTTCATACATGCCAGGGATTGAATAAAGAAACTCTTGAATGACACCTGAGAAATTAACGAAAGCAGTTACCTGGGGCATGGGTAAAGGAGTTGGGAACTGAAAGGATGAGGAGTAAGTGTGAGAGCAAAATTTTTCAATGTACACCTTTTTGTATTTTTAAATTCTTTAACTCTATGAACTGATTATGTATTCAAAAACTTAAAATGAATAAAAGTTCATCACATAGAAACTAATCTGTCCTAAAAAATTAGGAACATACTGTTGCTATACTTACATTCCAGCCTTGAAAAGAAGTCATACTGCTTTCACAAAGATTATCTCATTTATCTTCACAAAAACCCTGAAAAATTAAAAAACGAGGGTGGTGGGGGAGGAGGTAGGAATTTCAGTCTGTTCTAGGCTGGGCACATCATGTGAACCAGAAATTAGATTTGTTCTCCCTGATTCTAATGCGTAGAAAACGACCAAAGAATAATGTTAAAGGGAGATAGCACTGGACTCAACAGAAAGAATTTTCTAACACAGAAACTAATCTAAGGAGGCTTCAGGGCTGTAGCAAATTCCCTAAGTAATCTCCAAACAAAATCTCAGTGGGGAGCCCAGTGCAGTGGCTCCTACTGTGGTCCCAGCTACTTAAGAGGCTGAGGCAGAGGGATTGCTTGAGCCCAGGAGTTCAGCTTGGGTGACAGAGTGAGACCTCATCTCTTACAAAAAAAAAAGAAATCTTGGTGGGGTGTGCAAGTTGGCAAACATTTATTGAGTTTAGATTGCGCTGGGCCCAAAGGTAGCCCTGAGTTAAAGATTAAAAAAAAAACACATTCTTAAATACAACTATCTCTTGGGGAAAGGGGAGGATTATTTGGCAACATCTTTAAAGATTTTAAATGCTTACATTCTTCTGAGGGATACACCTTAGCAAAAAAGAAAAAGTGTTCACATTCTAAAATCCAGAAATTTCATTTTATGGTATCTACATGTGCAACATATGCATATGTATATGGATAATCTTTGCAACATTATTTTGCAATAGCATAAGTTAAAAATAACCTATATGTCAATTAATAGGGGATTGGCTAAATAAACTATACGATTATATATCCATACTAGGAAATACTAACGAGAAGTAAAGAAAACTTGGGAAAGTGACATCTATTATAATAAAATAATAGACTACCAAGATATATGGTTGAATTTTTCAAAAAGGAAGTTGAAGGATGATCTATACAATATGATACAAGTAACATTTTAAAACCTCATATTTTCCATGGTACATATATATGTATAGGAAATGTATAGGAAAAGGTCCAAAGGAAAAACAATAAATGAATAATAATGTTCACTTCTAGGGGTTGGGAAAAGGGGTGGTGAAGGGTAGGATTATCAAAGGGAACTTTAGCCTTCTCTGTAATGTTTTAAATTTTTACAAGACAAGTGAATTTATGTATCACTTGTGTAGTTAAAATAGTTGCTTTCAGTATGTAAAAGTGGAGGAGGAGGCAGCATCCTGGCTCAAAGATCTCACAATCCTTTAAATGAGCCATATTAAAATATAATTCAGTGTGATCTGTACAGCAATTGAATAATAATGGCTAACATTTTTGTTGAATTCCTATCATGTAACATAGGCTTTGTATTTATTAAGCCTTTTAATCCTGACCATAACCCTAGGAGGTAGGAACAATTATTATCCCCATTTTACAGGTGTGAAAACTGAGACTTGAGTGCCTTGACCAACCCCCAAAGCTAATAGGTGGTAGAATAGGAATTTGAATACATATGTCTCTGACTCCAGAGTCTAAATGCTTAACCACTCTGCTCCACTGCCCAAGTGTAGAGAGAGCATCGGTAACACCATGACTCTTCTACCATGGAAGAGTCAGGGCTTGGAAATATTTGTGAACTTGGTTGGGGGTGCCCTGGAAAGAGTCCTGGTTATAGCAGACAGGACTAACTACCTACAAAATATCCATTTTTCCTTTCCCTTTCACTAAGAGAACCCTGACTTGATGCTTGGTGGCAAAGTCCCTGTCAAAACCCTCAGCCTCATTTGCATGTAGGGGCAGCCAGGCGAGGGGGCTCTGGCCAAGGGGATTGAAGCAGAGGCTGCTTCTAGGAAAGCTCGTCCAAGGAGCAAACTCAGCTGGTGCGTGCCAGTTTGGTCTTTGGCCCTTCACCATTCATCCCTTTTTCTTGCCTAGAACACAGAAATGATGCTGGGAGATGCAAAAGCCATCTTCAGACTGTGAGGACAAGAGCCACTTACCAAGGACAGTGAAGCAAAGACACATAAAGAGTTGGGTACATTAATGACATCTGGGTGCTGCTGCACAGACCTGGCAACTGCCTCTGCCTTCGCATTACCTGAGAAAAATAAACCTGTGTTCTGCAAAGCCCGCAGTCACCAAGTGTCGTTCAACGCAGACAGAATGGAGACGCCCGGAAGGAGCTTCCCACCCAGCCTAAATGGGAAATGGGAAGGAACTGCGGTTCCACTCCAAGTTCCCCTGTGATCACAAGGCCCAGAGCATGTGCCTCCACCAGACAGAGCCACAGCCCTCAGGGACACAGAGGGACACAGGGCATCGTGCAGCGCAGCCAGGGGGCCCCTGGGGATTCAGAGCCCACTAAGATCCCCTAAGCAAAAGCACAGGCGGCAGGGCAGCATGCTGGAGTGTTGAGTGTCCCCAACTTGACTCCGGTGTTTGGGGCTATGGTTATTCTACTTATAGCAGCAGCAAGTGCCGCGGGGGGAGGGAGGGAGCGGTGCTCTTGGCAGCTGTTTGTTTTGAACCTGCCTGGGCAGCTCCCTGAACATTTGTTTGAAAAGCAGGTGAGGGAAGGGGACAGTAGGGTGGGGGAATGGAGCTCTCAGAGAGGCATGGAGGACAGGGATGTGGCCTGCTGGCCAGACTGTGACCTGCCATGGCCACCCGGCCTTCCAGGGGGCTTATTGCTTCTTTTTTGCTGTTAAAATTCTTCAACCTTTTTTGCTTTTAGGGTCTCCCAAAGAATATAAACTTCACTAGACAGTCTTAAAAAGCCCGAAACATTTGTAATATCCAAAGACAAAATTGTAACGGTAGATGCCAAGTGGCAAGGGCAATGTCACCTTTTTTTTTTATTGTTATTTTTATTTAAAAAAATTTTTTTTAGAGACAGGGTCTTGCTGTCACCCTGGCTGAGGTACAGTGGCGGGATCATAGTTCACTGCAGCCTCCAACTCCTGGGCTCAAGGGGTCCTCCCACCTCAGCCTCCAGAGTAGCTGGGACTACAGACGCACCGCCATTTAAATTACACTACACAGGCAGCTGTCTGCTCACAGAGCCAGCCCTTCATAGGAACTTGGAATATTCTCCAGTGACTAAAAAGAGATCAGATCCCTAGAACTTGAAAGTTGTAAAGGAACTGTGTCACCTAATTCAACTGCCTTACTTTATAAATGAGAAAACTGACGGCCACGCACAGTGGAGGTGGCTTGCGCCTGTAATCCTAGCACTCCAGAGTGAGACTGTGTCTCACAAAAAAAGAAAGAAAAAACTGAACATCAGAGAGAGGAAGTGAGTTGCTCAAGTCACACAGCTAGTTTAGGGATTATAAAAGCAAACACAGAGTGCATATACCAATAAGTTTAGCCTTTACGTCATGAATTCATTTACTTTTTACATCAGCCCCATGCAGTAGATATTCTGACAGTCACAGTCCCTCACCTGTGGTCACACAGACACTAAGGGGCAGAGCTGGTGTTTGAACCCACATAATCTGCTTTCATAGAGTCTGTGCTCTTAGCCACTGCTTCTAAATTCCTTAGCACTTGTTCTCCATTGTCTCAAGCTCCCCGCCACCCCCCACCTCCTCTCAGGGTCAACAGGTCGTCCTCGTGTTGCTCACAGGCTCTGAAGGGGGCAGGTGACAAGGACGGCTTGCTCGGGTGTGAAAAGCATAGCAGCAAAGAATGGCAGGGAGACGGGGATTTCTGTGTGACACCGTGAAGACCAGGAGCGGGCGGTGGCACTCAGTTTGCTGAGGTCAAGGACTCAACTGGTCTCACCTCTTTTTCTTAGTCTGAGCAGGAAGTATAATGTGAGGTTCAGGGATGCTTGGTGAGGTAGGGATGTGAGCCCCAAGAAAGAGCATGCAAAATTTTCACACCTCACCCCTCCAGTACAAAAGCAGATCTAGAATGAACCAGACTCCTGATGCTGCCCTCTCCCAGTCTCCCGGGATCCTGCGGAAGGCGGCCAAGACGTGCAGGCAGGAGTGCTGTGGCTAGAGTTAGAAAAACAGGGCTCAAATCCTGGCTCTGCCTCCTCCCCAGCTGTGTGGCCTCCAGCAAATCACATTACTTCTGGAAACCTCGGTTTCTTCATCTTTTTTTTTTTTTTTTTGGAATGAGGGTCTTGCTATGTTGTCATAAAACTTCCATTAAAAAGTCAATTTTTAATATTTTCATTATAAAGTAATACTTCCCATTATTAAACATTTAGAAAATGTAAGAAAATCGACCATAGTTCTACTATTTAATTGCAACATTTAATATATTTTTTTCTAGCTTTTTTAATGCATGCTTCTTTGTTTTGACTTGGGTAAGATATTAACAAAACCATCTAATTAGGTTTTATTTGATCATTGGACAAAATTATAAATGTAAATACTTTGCCTATTAGTCAGAGTTCTTCAAAGAAACAGAACCAGTAGGAGATATATATATATATATAGAGAGAGAGAGAGAGAGAGAGAGAGGGAGAGATTTTTAAGGACTTGGTCCATGTATTGTCTCGGCTTGGTGAGTCGGAAATCTGATGGGCTAGGCCCCATGGCTGGAGACCTAGGGAAGAGTTTCAGCATCCAAAGACAGTCTGCAGGCAGAATTCCTTCTTGCTCAGGGGGAGCAAATCTTTTGTTCGAAGTCTTTGTTCTAAATCTTTTGTTCTAAGACTTTCAACTGATTGGATGAGACCTACTCACATTAGGGAGGATAAACTGCTTTACTCTAAGTCCACCTATTTAAATGTTAATCTCATCTAAAAAACACCTGCACAAACATTCAGCATAATGTTTAACCGATATCTAGGCACCATGGCCCAGCCAAGCTGACCCATAAAATTTGGCCATCATACATCTCACTTTGTAAAAGTTTTTTATGAATTAAAGTTATGAGGATCAAATGGAGCCCTGTATAAGTTGCCTTTTATACTATAAAAATATTTACATAAAGCTTTGCAGAAACCATCTCAGGTGTTTGACTTCAAGCAAGCTGAGCTGAACTATAGGAAGCATTTTCTAGTGGGTTGGGTTTGTGTGTTGTGGAGTGAGTTTATCATCTGGAGTGGGCAAGCACACTGTTTTTGTTTAGATTTATGATGGGGATGGGGGTGAGTTTGGCTGATGGAGATCATGGTGGAGGATTGAAGTCCCCCAAACCTTCCCTGGACTTGAAGGAACCAGGCAG
>JAQIFY010003666.1:0-12360 GCA_028533085.1 Varecia variegata
TGAGGTTGCTGTGAGCTAGGCTGATGCCACAGCACTCACCAGGGCAACAGAGGGAGACTCTGTCTCAAAAAAAAAAAAAAAAAAGAAATACTAAAGAAAGTCCTTCAAGCTAAAACAAAATGATACTAGTAAATTAATTCTACAGGGAGAAATGAAGAGCACAGCCATGGTAAATATGTGGATATATTAAAAAGATAAAAATATAAGAAGTATATATTTATAAATATATATTACATAAAATGTAGTTATGAGTAAATATATTTTCTCTTTCTTTTCTTAATTTCTTTAAAAACATGAGATTATATAAAACACTAATTACAACACTATTTGTTGGGTTTATAACACATATAGATTAAAATATATGACAATAATAGTACAAAGGAAGGAGGCAGAAATGGAGTTGTAGTGGAGCCTAGTTGCTATATTTTCCTGAAATTGTGTCAATATTAACCTGAAGTACATTGTGATCATTAAGATATATACTATAACCCCTAAGTCAACAAGTAAGATATCTATATATAAAATATATATGTATATACATACATACATATATAAAAAACAGTAGATATACAGATATATGTATATATATAGAGAGAGATAGAGATGGAGAGAGATACTGTTGGTTCTGTTTCTCTGGAAAACCCTGACTAATACAGATGACAAAAAGTATATCATACATATAGCAACCATAAAAAACTGGGGTGGCCATATCAATAATAGACAAAAAACATTGCTAGAGAAGAAGGGGAAAATTTCATGAAGATAAAACACTTAACACATCAGTAAGAAGATATGAAAATTATAAAAGTATATGTTTAATATCAGTGCTCTAAAATACATGAAGCAAAAACTAATAGAATTTAAATGAAAATTAGACAATTCAGCAATAATAGTTGGAGACATCAACGAAGAGGTAAAGCTCACAACTGAAGCTCCTTTATCAGTAATTTATAAAACTAAAATGGTGGACAAGTAAGAATATAGAAGACTTCAACAACACTATCAACCAACTTGACCTAACTGACATTTTTAGGACACTACACCTAACAACAGCAAAATACACATTTATTTTTCTGAGTGCCATGGAACATTCTCCAGGATAGATCATATGCTAGGCCATAAAACAAATTTCAATAAATTTAAAATGACTGAAATCAAAGTATGTTCTCTGACCACAACAACATTAAATTATAAGTCAAAACCAGAAAGAAATTTGAGGAAATCTCAAATGGTTAGAAAATAAACAGCACACTTCTAAATAAATAATCAATGAGTAAAAGAAGAAATCACAAGAGAACTTGGAAAATATCTTAGACTGAATGAAAATGAAAGAGAACATATCAAAATTTGTAGCATATAGGTAAAGCAGTGCTTAGAGGGAAATTCATGGATTTAATTACTTATACTACAGGACAGAAAAATCGAAAATCAATAATGTAAGCTACCACGTCAAGTGGCAGAATAAGCCTAAAGAAAATCATGCCAAGGCACATCATAATCAAATTGCTGAAAACTAAAGCAATTCATGTAGCCAAAATGTTTGTACCCCATAATATTCTGAAATTTAAAAAAAAATTAAAGAATATACTCAACTTCACACACCCTCAATAAAAGGAGAAAGTTATAAATGAATTTAGAAAAAACACAATACAAAGAGGAATGAAGATAAGAATTACAGCATATTTCTCATCAGAAGTTATGCAATCCAGAAGACAATGGAGAGGCATCTTTACCAAAAGAAGAAAACAGAAAACCTACAACTCTTTATCCAGCAAAAATATATTTCAAAAATAGAGGTTAAATAAAGATATTTTATACAAAGCTGAGATGATTTATTTACATCAGATCTTTCCTATAAAAAATGATAAAGGAAGTTTTTCAGGTAGATAGAAAATGATAAGAGTTGGAAATTTGGATGCACACAAGGGAATGAAGAGTGCCAGAAATGATTACTCACTAATTACAAAGGGAGAAATTGTAACTTTACAGTTGAGAAATGTGATGGACATCACCTTAACCAAGAGATCAAAGTTATCATCACTAATAAAAAGACAAATTGGCATTATGTCTATTAGTATTTTCTGATACTGAGAAGGATACACATCATTTATGTAGTATTCATGCCAGAAATGTAATCATGAATGCAATCATGAGGAAATAAACAAACCCCAATTAAAGGACAGTCTACAAAACAACTTGCTTATACTCTTCAAAAATATCAATGTCATAAAAAACAAAGAAAGGCTAAGGAGCTGTTACAGATTAAAGACTAGAGAAACATGCTAAGTAAATGCAACACAGGATCCTACATTGGATACTGGATCAAAGGGAAAAGAAAATTACTAGAAAGGACATTATTGTGGAAAATTTGAATATGTACTGAATATTAGATAATAGTATTGTGTCAGTATTAAATTCCTTTTGATGATTGCATGATAATTATATAAGAGAATATCAATTTCTTAAAAAAGACAAATATTTAGGGATAAAGGGTATTAAGTCTATAATGTATTCTCAAATACTTCTGCAAAATATATATGTGTGTATGTGTGTGCACATGAATTTTTATCTAAAAAATCTAAGGCTCTGATTTTACCTTATTTCTCTCGTCTTTTACATCCCAGTCACCTCCCTCAAATTGCTTCAAAGCTGCTCTACAACCCATTTCTCACTCATTGCCTTTTCCACATAGAACAGCTGTTATAAATATGTTCCATTCATTTAAGAAGGTAGGGGAAAACAGAAACAAAATGAGGAGAGGACTGTAAAATTTTTTTAAATGAAACTTCAAGAGATGGAAAACAAAATATCTGAAATTAAAAATGCACTAGAAAGTATTACCTTGCAGGGTTGTTTTTTTTTTTTTTTTACCATCCAATTGGCATGCCCTTTTCCCATACTGTAAAGCAACTTTTGAAACATCATTTCCTTTAGGCAGCCTTCCCAGATTGATTCAAAGAAAGAGCTCTACTCATGACATGCCTATAGTTACTTCCTCTATTACATATTTAACTTGGCTCGACCTGCCTTAAAAGGCAATCATTCTTCACCTGTATTAACATACACATTTTCCTACTTTCCTATTTGTGGCTTGACTTAATGTGTAAAATTAGATCTATGAATCCTCTGTATGTATATCCATCTCAGTGAATTCGAGTCTTTGACTTTAAAGGAACTACATTCTTGTAGTTTACTAGGACTAGCTTTACTATTTTAAAAAAAATCTGATGTCCCAAATTCTCATGTCAGACTTTATTCCCAAATCCATAATAAAAAGTAAAAGCAGAACTTCTGCTTTGAGGAAGATGGAATAGATATACTTTTCCCCATTCCCCCCACTAAGTACAACTAAAAACTCTAGACATTATATATAAAATCATAAGAACTCTGAATGGTAGGGAGAAGGTAGACTAGCTGGGGACCTCAGGACCCAAGGAATGGTATGGCGGTGAGTTCCCTGAGTTTTCTTTTTGCCTCATATACCCCAGATTAGGTGCTAAAGAAGATGGCAACATGGAAATGTCAATGAGCCCAGACATAAAAAGTCCCAACAAAAGCCTGCTCTCTCTAGCTAAGGACCAGACAGATGGAAAACTTTTAGACAATAACTTCTCTACTGTAGCCAAATGTCTCAGAAAAAATGGGGTCACCCCCTAGAGCCCCCAATAAACCAATCTATAAAAGGAAAAGTTGATAAATTGAACTTCACAAAAATTGAAAAACTTACGCTCTATGACTCTGTAAGAGGATGAAAAGGCAAGCTACAGGCTGAGAGAAATTATTTACAAACCACATACCCATCAAAGGACTAGTATCTAGAATATATAAAGAACTGTTAAAAGTGAACAGTAAAAAACTCAACAATCCAATTAGAAAATGGACGGAAGACATGAAAAGACATCTCACTGAAGAGGATGTACAGATGGCACATGGCACATAAACGCACGAAAAGATGCATCTACTTCATTAGCCATTAACTAAGCATATTAAAACCACAATGAGGCCGGGTGCGGTGGCTCACGCCTGGAATCCTAGCACTCTGGGAGGTCCAGGTGGGAGGATCGCTCGAGGTCAGGAGTTCAAGACCAGCCTGAGCAAGAGTGAAACCCTATCTCTACTAAAAAATAGAAATAAATTAACTGGACAACTAAAAATATATAGAAAAAATTAGCCAGGCATGGTGATGCATGCCTGTAGTCCCAGCTACTTGGGAGTCTGAGGCAGTAGGATTGCTTGAGCCCAAGAGTTTGAGGTTGCTGTGAGCTAGGCTGATGCCATGGCACTCTAGCTCGGGCAACAGAGTAAGACTCTGTCTCAAAAAAAAAAAAAAAAAACCACAATGAGATATCATTACACATCTATCAGAATGACTAAAACAAAATAGAGACAACTCCAAATTCTGATAAGGATGTGGAGAAACTAGATCACTCATACATTGCTGGTGAGGATGCAAAATGGCACAGTCACTCTGAAAAACTATTTGGCAGTTTCTTTTAAAAAAATATGCAAATACCATATGATCGAAAAATTGAACTCTTGCACATTTGTCCCAGAGAAATGAAAATGTATGTTCACATAAAAACTTATACATGAATGTTGATAGCAGCTTTATTCATCATAGCCCAAAACTGGAAGAACACAAATGTCCTCAATGTGTAAACGGTTAAAAAAAATGTGGTACATCCATACCATGGGTAATAGTAATGATAAGGAATGAACTACTGATGCATGCAACAACCCGGATGAATCTCCAGGGACTAATACTGACTGAAAAAAGCGAATCCCTAAAAGTTACATACCGTACAATTCTATTTATATAACATTCTTGAAATGACAAAATTACAGAAATAGAGAACAGATTCATAGTTGCCAGGAGTCAAGGAGGGGAGGAGAGTAGGAGGAAAGTGAATGGGGCTCTCAAAGGGCAACACGAGGGGTATTTGTGTTGATGGAAATATTCTGTGCCTTGCCTATCAATTTCAATAACTCGGTTGTAATACTGTAGTTTTGCAAGATATTGTCATTAGGGGAAACTAAATAGCACACGGGATCTCTGTTTTATTTCTTACACCTGTGTTTAAATCTACAATTATCACAAAATAAAAATCTTATTTAAAAAAAAATATACCAGATGAGATCACATTTGGCTGTTTTTACTCTTTTAGACCTTAGTGTAAAAAATATTTTGATAGATCATCCTTCAGGGAGAACAGGATGACCCTGGTGCCTTGTGAAAAGAAGGTGGATACACAGTGGAGGTTAAAGCACCAGAATGAGGCCAAATAAAGAAGTTGAGCTTCACCAACTTTTAAATTAAGTCCAGGGCTGCCCTTGGTAGTTTCCTTGCATAATTTCTTAATAGGCTGACATAAATACACTGCTAAATATCATATATTTTTCACACTATTGCTCCTCAAAATATTATTGATTTATGCCATTGGACTACATTCTGGGAGGACTACTTTCAAGCCAAGGCAACCTTTGTTTACGAAAGCCACATCTGCTTTAGTGGCAGTTATAGACTTGGTGACAAGTGAAATAATATTTGATTTTGATTCCCCTCCAAACCTCCCTGTCTCTTGTCTTCCAGAGATTATGTAGGTGGCTTATGCTGTCATCTAGTCAATTCCTCATTATAAAAATGGGGTTTGTTCAGTTTTTGTGAGTTTCCTGTCACTGTTCTCCTGTGCGGTGGCCAGTGTCGTCATACCACAGCCATTGCTCCAATACCTGCTCTCGGTTTCCCACCTCATCACTGCCACCACCCCCGTATTCCTTGGAGTTAAAGGAAGGCTTACTCACTTACTGCAGTGACTTAGGACCAAGAAGTTAAACTTCTTTCCATTTTTCTGTCCTCTTTGTTGAAAGAGCCAGGCCAAGTTCCCGTGAGACATTTCTGGAAGGCACGTGTACCTACTCCTACCTGGCTGCACCAGAGCAGATCACTGTCAACATCCCCTCTTCTATATGACAAAATTGTTTTCAGTAATAATCATGAAGTTACATACTGTGATGAAAAGAAAAGAAACACAGATAATAAAATTTTTATTTTATTTAAATGTGTATGTATGTATGTACATACATGCCAGTAAAAAAAACTGCTTATAAATATTACAATGCATAAAAGGAAATCAGTAATAGATTAATACTTCTTGATTATAATGCATTTTTGGAATCAAAGATTAAAAAGCTTATGCTTACATATCAGTGTGTTATAATAATGAATAATAACAGTTTTAAAACAAAAAAAATAAAAAGCAAGATACTTCCATTTAAAAGCTATTATTAAGTAAAAAAATATTATTAATGAACTAAGGCCAGACGTGGTGGCTCAAGCCTATAACCCCAGCACTTAGAGAGGCCAAGGTGGGAGGATCACTTGAGACCAGGAGTTTGAGACTGGCATGGGCAACACAGCGAGACACCCATCTCTACAAAAAATAAAAAAAATTAGCTGGTCATAGTGCTGCATGCCTGTAGTCCCAGCTACTTGGGAGGCTGAGGCAGGAGGATTGCTTGAGCTTAGTAGTTGGAGGTTACAGTGAGCTACGACCATGCCACTGTACTCTAGCATGGGTGACAGAGTGAGACCCTGTCTCAAAAAATAAAAAATAAAAAAATATAGGCATGAACTAAAATTTGCACTTGCCAGACAAAAATATAATGCCTCAAATTTTATATTCTGTTTCACTGATTTAAGTTTCAAACATAATTAAAAAGTCCAAATGGTAACATAGAAAGATGGAATTTTAATAATTCAAGTTCTGTTTCTTTGTCTTTGCAATCACTTTGGTATAAGCATTTATTTCTAATCAACCACTTAAATGCGGTAATATGTAATACCTCCAGGGTTGGAGATACAAAGTAAGCTCAGATGATTCCAAACCATTACTAACTTACTCTTGAAACAAAAGTGTGTAGCTGAGTCTGAATATATTGGGAGCCAACTATGTAACTGGGAATTCTCCATATTAACTTCCATGCAGAATACAATATTAATTAAAGAATACGTAATAAAAGTGTGCTAATTTGAAGTCTACATATATTATAATTTAACGGGTAACTTGAACAATTGTTTAGAACTTAGACTAACAAAAGATTTTATTAGGGTAGAGTACTTTATCACTGACATTATTTAGAATTGATAGCATGTGGAGATAATAAAAAGTATAGTCACTTCAACGTGGCTCTATTATCATTTTTAGATTCTCTAGAGAAAATGCATCCCTTATGGTCTGCACCCTCCACCCACACTTGTTTTGCCACTGCATAAAATGTCTAGCCCCTATAATGTGTACAGATTGGTCTCTCCTGCTGATGGTTAACTGCTTCTCACATTTACAGCAAGGAAATAATTCTCAGTCTTCAAAGGGTAAGAGAACAAATCTTTCCTCCTTTTCCCTCTGCTTTTTTATTGCTATAAGAACTCATTCAACATATTCTTGGCAAGTAGGCTGGAACCTTCCACAGGATGGAATAAAAGAGACTTTCCTCCAGAGAATGCTGTTTTGGAAATTTGGTAGGAGAGATGGGTCAGTGGTATTTAAAGAAGGGCTTCTTACCTCCCACTCACCACTTTTGAGTTGTTCTCCTTCACATTGAAGAATCTCTTACTAGTTCTTCAAGAGAGGGTTTATAGGTGCTAAATTCTTAGTTGTTGTAAGGCTGAATTTTTTCTTTTTTCATCCTCTCTTATGTGATGGTTTAGCTTGATGGTTTTCAAGCATAGTCCCTGTAATAGCAGAATCGGAAATACGTGGGAACTTGTTAGCAAGTATATAGTCTCAGCCCACCCAAGACCTACTGAATCAGAAACTCTGGGGGTAGTGGCACTACCTGCATTTTCGTGAACCTCCAGGTGATTCTGATGCACTCCAATGTTGGAACACTACTGGTTTAAGTAGTTAAAGACTCCTAGGTGGATACTAATTTTTTTCCTTAGGACTTTGAAAATATTATTTCACGGTCTCTCAGAATCTGTTGTTACTGATGAAAAGTCAGCTGTCATCCTATCCTGTCTTTGCATTAAATTGAACCACATGAGATTTCCAATATTTGACCATGTTTTATTGAGGTAAATTTATAAATAATAAAATTCACCAATTTTAAATATACAATTCAGCGAGTTTTTGACAAATATATAGTAAAGTAACCACCACCATAATCAAGGTATAAAACATTTCCAACACCCAAAAATTTTCCTTCATGATCCTTTATATTCTATACCCTTCTCCCCACTCTGGCTCCCAGGAATGACTAATCTTCTTTTAGTCACTACAGATTAGACTGAATCTTCTGAAATTTCACATACATGGAATCATACCGCATGTGCTCTTTTGTATCTTCTCCCTGTCATTTAGCATAATGCTTTTGAAATCCATTCATGTTATTACATTCATCAGCAGTTTTGTGCCTTTTTATTGCTGCCCAGTATTCTACTGTGTGGATAAACTATGGTCTGTTTATCTGTTCACAAACTAGTGGACATTTGGGTTAATACATTTATCTGGTTTTCCAGCTATTTACAGAGTGAGTACAAATTCTTATAGCAGTTAATCCTTTATACGCAGAAGCAGAAGCAATCATTTTTGATCTACAGTTGATCTACATTTCATATGGTTTAACCCAATAGATAATCTGTTTTCCATCTTAAAGTTTTAAGGTTTTCTCTTTTACCTTGACTTTCTGTATTTCCACTACACTGTGTCTAGATTTGGATTTATTTTTATTTATTCTATTTAATGCTTTGTACAATTCCTACCTTAGGAATCATGTCATCAATTCTGGAAATTTTTCGGCCATTATTTTTTCAAATATTTTCTCTCCTCCTTTCTCTACTACTATCTTTCTCAGTAATCCCTACTAGACATATGGTATAAACTTCTATTTCAACCTCCATGTCTCTTCATTTCCTTTTCAATTTTTCTGTCTTTTTCTCTCTCTAGTCTGCAGTCTGTGACTAGAAGATATCTAATTCTAATTTTCTCTTCAACTAATCTAAATTATTATTTAATCTATGCATTAAGTTTTCTCAATATTATAACTTCTGTATGTTTCAGTATCTATTGCTGCATAATAAATTATCTCAGAATGTAGCAGCCTAAAATAATCATCTTGCTTTGCGTATGATTTTGGGGTTGGGGATTCAGGAAGGGTTCAACTAGAGGTTCTGGCTTAGGGTCTTATGCAGTTGCAGACAGTGGCTGCAGTTGAAGAACAGCAGAGGCGGGAGAAGTTGGGAATGGCCAGATGTCTCTTTTTCTTTATGGTCACAGGACCTCTACATGTGGTCTCTTTGTGTGGGCTAGTTTTGGCTTCCTCACACCTGGCAATCGCCAGGTAGGCCGACTCCTTATATGTCAGCTCAGGGCTCCAGCACAAGTGACCCAGTAAGGAAGGCAAAAACTGCCTCACATTTCTGATCTAGCCTGAGAAATCACACTGTATCACTTCCACTACATTCTATTAATTACAAGAGACTCATAATCATGTCCCTCAAAGGAGGGGACATAGACCCTGCCTCTCTATGAAAGGAGCAGAAGGACATATTATAAGAAAAGCACATAAGATGGGAAATATTATTATGGCCAACTATGTTTAGCAACTTTAGAAGATACATCCTACCATGCTATATAACGTTTTCAAATCCCTCTCTTTTAAAAAATAATGTCCTGTTCTTCCCTTACAAGTTCTATTCTCCCTTCTCTTTCTTTGAACATTCTAAAACATACTCGAAGTCCCTTTTGCATTGGGCCCCGGGTCGTGGCGATGATCCATTGGAGCTTTTCCGTGGCTTCCTTTGCTGGGGGTTCAGTGGGATTTACAGATTCCATGCAAATACTTGGTTTATAATCTTGGCTCTAGGCTTCTACATCATGACAGTATTTTGAGAATCTAAACCTGCAAAGATAGCATAGGATAAGGATTTTGGTTTCTCTTAGCTAACACTTTTGACATTTATGGCCCAGGGATGGGGGCCAGGCCTATGCTCTGTAGGGAGTCTGACTGCAGCCAGTCCCATACACAGGAGACTTAGGCACTTGACCCCCATCCTTGCCAGTTGTTAAAATCCATACCCCAAGGTGATGGGATTGCTGATGCGATTTAAATACCATTCACCTCTGTGAATTCTTTCTTAAGGTCTGACACTGAAATTTATATTTCTTATTTACAAATTTGGCTACATACTTTAAAAAATGTTCTTAGCATTTAGCAATGCTATGTGTTAGAAGTCGAAAGAGGATTCCCCATGTTCTCTTGAACCAAAAGTCAACTGTGTTTCTAAATATAGAGCCTCGGATTGCTGAATATTTTCATTTAATGAACACATAAGTTCTTCCCTACAGGTCACCTAACCTCATTGTAGGAGAAAATAAGAAAATGAAGCTTTTGTGTGGAGGGATAAAAAGGGTGTGGGTGTGTATTTGGAGAAGGCTGTGAGGCACAAGCTCAGAGCCCGCTGGATACAGGTCACAGATGCCAGGGACCCATCCTTGAAAAGTTGTTCCAATGTGAGTTTGCTGCCCAGAAGGTAGCCAGTGAGTCCACAGGCCTCTAGTGACAGTCACTCTTAAAGGACCTTTCTGTCCTCATCAACTGAACTCTAAATTATCTATTTTCATAGGCCTTGCCCACCAGATTTCCAGTTAAGAAATGAGGGGTAGCAACACCCTGCCCTGCCATGATTCTATCCAGGCCACAGTGTTTGCCAGCTCCAGGAGACTGTCTCAGGAAACCCTGAAATGAATGTTCTGGAACATTCACAAGGTTTGGGAAAGAGCTCTTTTGCTTTTGCTTCGTGAAGGAGCAAGGTAAAATAGAACATCAGGAACTAGGGCAGCTGGAAGATTCATCCATGTCACAAACGCAGAGATTTTAGGCACGAGGCAGGAATATGTATATAGGAGACACAGAGTTGTGAGAATCCCGAGGAAACTCAATCTAATCCAGCAGAGCCAGTTCTCAGGGGGGAAAAATGGGAGTGTAGGAAAGTTAGGCTTCAGTGCATTCTCTCCCATCTCCCACTCCTCTTGACACTTACTCAAAGGGAATTATTTCCAGACTTCTGTCTGAAAGTATCTGCCCAAATGGACACTCATGAGGCTCCACATTTATACAGCTGTTCTTGTACAAGCAAGAAGGTAATGATAATGATGACACTCCAACCACTACCCATTTTCCAAGGCCCAGTTAGACTCCCGCCCTATGCGGAATCTGCCCTGTCAGCTCCAGCCCACTCTGGCTTCTCCTTTCCTCCGACCTCCCACGTATTGTCTACTCTACTCACTGCTCACAACGCTGAACCTGCCTCGGGACTTTTCCTGTCACTGTCTCAAATTGTTATTTATTTCTAATATTCTTTGTAAACTTTTAATGTGTCTCTCTAACCAGATTATAGGATTCTTAAGTCCTGGGGCGTGCATTGCACATCTTTATTTTAATAATTTATAGCACTCACCATAGGATGAGCATGACTCGAGGGCTCCATAAATATTAATAGATGATAGCTTATTTGTGCATTGTTCTTGTTCAGAAGTTTACATGATTTACCACGTATTCAGAAGCTGGAATGTTCTGGAATACAAAGGACCCTTGAGGAAGTGATTCAATCTCACCATGCTTCAGTTTCCCACCTGCAACATGGAGATGTTAATATTTGCTGTTCTCTGCTACACTGGGAGATCAGAAGGTTGTCGTTATTACTATTTTTTAATTATGTGACATAAATGTCTTTAAATAAAAGCTTACTGTAAATTCTTGGCAGGAGTGTGGCCTCAGTACAAATTACATGATTCTGAAAAATTAGATAAACAAGTTTCATCAATTGAGTTATTTTTTAATTTTATCATTCAAAAGTGTAATATGGGTTTATCAGGTATGAAATTAAATATACAATAGGGATTGAAGAAAAGGAGAAAAAAATAACTTGATCAGATTAACTCGACTTGAATAAAAGACCTGCTCTAATAGTGAATGACTTTGCTTCCCACTTAGCTGAAACGTATATATACATATATATAAAGTATATATGTGTCATATTTTTGTTGAGGTTATACTTACCTTATGATACATATATATGTCATATATACATACACATTTACCTTATGACACATACACATATATACATGTCATAAGGTAAGTACAACCTCAACAAATTGTTTAACCCTTCTCAACAAACTTATGTGACTGAGATGTCACTTTGTGTGTCCCTCTGTCCATCAGAGACTTAAGTAACTTGACCTAAGCCCTAGGCCTAAACCCTCAATTTCTCTACCTGTATGAGTCTAGAGACCCTCCTTAAGGTTTGTGCAAATGCAACACTTACTTGCCTTTGCCTTGTCTATTCCTTCTGCACTGTGG
>JAQIFY010003667.1:0-12359 GCA_028533085.1 Varecia variegata
TGTCTTATTAACTAACTGTTCTCCCTTGAGAACAGAGAAAACTGGCTATACAAACAATAATCAAATTAAATATAATTTTTTTTTTGAAACAGGGTCTCACTATGTTGTCCAGCCTGGAGTACAGCGGTGTAATCACAGCTCACTATAGTCTTGAACTCCCGGGCTCAAGTGATCCTTCGGCCTTGGCCTCCCTACTAGCTGGGACTATAGGCGTCAGCTACTGCAACTGGCTAATAAATATAATCTTTCAGGTTAAAAAAAAAAAAAAGTCTTAATTTATTTTAATAAAAACTACCAAAATATATATATGTGTGTGTGTGTGTGTGTGTGTGTGTATATATATATATGTATATATTTTTTTTTTTTGGAAGATGGGTCTTGCTACATTGCCCGGGCTTGGAGTACAGTGGTTATTCACAGGCACAATCACAGCACACTATAGCCTCGAACTTTTAAACTCAAGTGATCCTCCTGCCTCAGCCTCCTGAGTAGATGGGACTACAGGTACACACTACTGTGCTCAGCTCAAAAACCTGCCAAAATACTTAGGCCCAAAGAGACCTCCTCTCTAATAGTGTTATTTATCAGGCACAAAAATAACTAATTTGAAAAAGTCCTTTTCTTCCTGATCGAAGCCTAAAAAAAAAAAAAAAACAGAATGTCTTCAAGTGAAAAAACTTACTTGACCACTGGTCCCTTGTGGTAACTCTTTTGAAGTCTGTAGTGTCTGAAACTTTATGTTCCATATGGAGAGGCATTCTGTAAAATAAGACAGACAACTTTAGAAAAAGTCCCAAGTATAAATATACGATATTTTGGGGAGAGGAAGTTATAAAGACACAAATTTTGCTTTAGTTAGTATAAAAATGAGTTATGAAGACTGTTATTGCCACAGGAATTCAAAGGAATAAGAGGTCATCATGATGGCCGGGAGCGGTGGCTGATGCCTGTAATCCTAGCACTCTGGAAGGCCGAGGTGGGTGGATCGTTTGAGCTCAGGAGTTCGAGAACCAGCCTGAGCAAGACTGAGACCCTGTCTCTACTAAAAATAGAAAGAAATTATATGGACAATTAAAAATATATACAGAAAAAATTAGCCGGGCATGGTGGCGCATGCCTGTAGTCTCAGCTACTTGGGAGGCTGAGGCAGAAGGATCACTTGAGCTCAGGAGTTTGAGGTTGCTGTGAGCTAGGCTGACGCCACGGCACTCACTCTAACCTGGGCAACGGAGTGAGACTCTGTCTTAACAACAACAACAAAAAAACCTATTTAAGAAAAATTAGAAAGCTGCAAAAATAAATAAGTACAGTGACCAAGAAAATGAATTAGGGTGGTAACAAAGAAATGAAAAAGAAAGGGAAGACTAAAAGGTTCACTGAAGGAAAAATGCAAAAGCTTTCTTAATTGGATTTTCAGTTACCCTTAGAAGCTGGCAGTGGACTTCCTAGGACTGCTACATGATCTTGATCCAGGACAGTGAGTGTGACACCATTTCGAGCATTACCAGACACAACAGCCTTGAGTAACAGTGATCTAACTACCCTCTGATTTTTTTCTGGGTCAGTTGGGCGTATTGGTATCAAAGTTTCATATATACATCCGTCAGAGCCTGTGGGAAACAAGTATTTATTGTTCATTATTGGGTAAAGGATGCTTCTATATTATAGTTAAATTTACTAGATTATTTATAAGATTTTACTAATTTGATAAAGAATCTAACCAGAAAAATAAACATCACTCTACGCTTTCCCTGAAAGAAACTACTACAAACTTAAACTGGGGGGAGGAGTATTATAAATAAAAATCAGTAAGAAATGTCATAATAGCCAAGAAATACAAATTGTAAATACCTATAATAACTTAAAATTTATCGAGAGGCTACTGCCAGGAATACAGATAATCTAGTCCCTAAAAGGATACTTCCCTTACTAGAAAGTAATTAGCATCTGGTCTATACATTTCTTCTTATTCAATCACCCTGAAAACAATATGAAATTGCTGTTTCTTATAGGTCAATTGAATTTTGGCAACTTCATGTGGTTGTAGCTATGTTACATAAAGATTTATATGACCCTTTGGCTCAGACTTCCTCACTTCAATGTCCATTAAGCTAAAGCATTAAGTGCATTCCAATGACCTTCCAAGATAAGACACATGATGAGAGCCTTTTTCTTTTTCTTCTTTTTTTTTTTATTTTTTGAGTCAAAGTCTCGCTCTGTTGCCTGGGCTAGAGTGCCATGGCGTCAGCCTAGCTCACAGCAACCTCAAACTCCTGGGCTCAAGCGATCCTTCTGCCTCAGCCTCCCAAGTAGCTGGGACTACAGGCATGCGCCACCATGCCTGGCTAATTTTTCTATATATATTTTTAGCTGTCCATATAATTTCTTTCTATTTTTAGTAGAGGCAGGGTCTCGCTCTTTCTCAGGCTGGTCTCAAACTCCTGAGCTCAAACGATCTGCCCGCCTCGGCCTCCCAGAGTGCTAGGATTACAGCCGTGAGCCACCGCGCCCGGCCAAGAGCCTTTTTCTTAATAGTTACTGTAAACATCTGCACATTGAAAAACTTCACAAAGAATTTTAATTGTGATAATATGGAAATGTTTCCTAAATGTTGCTCTTGTTTATTCCCCCTTAACCTTCTCAAAACAACTTCAAAAGAAGCCATGAAGGCTGAGGGGGAGAGGGCACGACAAAGGCTTTTCCCCCCCCCGCTAAAGTGGGGTTATAGAGCTCCAAAACTGGTGTTATACTTTAGACCATTATACAGAGGTAGACTCCAAGGCATTAAAAAATCTGTAAAAAGCAGGTGGCATAGATCAAAGCTGCTCTGTTAGTCTCCAGGTCAAAGAACTGGGCCTTATCACCTAAAAGCTGATTTTTCTTTTTTATTAGTATTATATTATTATTTATTGCTCACGATAAATTTTAAGACATAAAGTTACAGAAAAAATTGTGCTCTACCTAAAGTACTTTAACAGCCCCTCAAAACACAGAACCACTGATTGAATGCACGACCAGATATGCAAACTGCAAAAAGTGAAGGCATAAATGATGGAAGGGGAAAGGCTATAACAGAAGTCTGCAAAAACCCTAAGATTCAAAAATATACAGTATCCTGTAATATCACTCTATTTACAATCTCGGAAAGTTTGAAGAAAAAAACTTACTTAATGACATCAAAGAGATGAATTTCCGATCCACAGATGCAGTAAAACTTTGTATAACAGCTTTTTCTTCTTGTCCAAGTAAGAGTGTGTATTTGCTTAAGACACGTGAGTGAAACGTTTGTACATAAGCAAAGTAATTTCCATGCTGCAAAAAAGTTACTTCATAAATACTGTCATTTCAACCACCTATATTTAAACGTTAAAACCAGACGTTGTTGTCCCAGTGTAATTACACAAATGAGTATTTAAAAACCCCTTCTCCAATTAAGTGTAAAATGTTATAAATAGTGACTAATAGACCTTTTAATATTTAAAAAAGATAAAAACATTTAAAAATCTAATCTAAGAGAAATACAAAAGTCCCACTTTAGTTTTAAAAATAACATGAGTGATTTTAAAATTTCACAAAATGGGCCAGGAACTGAAGATATCACTTACTTTTTCAGTAATGAAAATTAAAACAGGATGTCTAAATACAATGAAAAGCTTTGTCCACCTAAAAAAAAAAAAAAGTAAGAAAAATTACATGATGCCAAAATCGCCAGTTGAAATACAGTATCAATTGAAATTTAATCCAATCTTTTATCAAATTTTTTTTAGAATCAGAAAGACATCAAAGAAGACCTAATTTGGTGTTTCAAAGTATATGCCACAGGGAATGTGAATCCGCTAAATGCATCTCTGTATTAAAGGCAGATTGTTAACCTTCCCAGATGATGCAGTACTTCCCACATTTAAATTGACTCCCTCCCTCCTTTCTTTCTTTCTCTTTCTTTTAGACAGTCTCGCTCTGTTGCCCTGACTAGAGAGCAGTGAGGTCATCGTAGCTCACTGTAACCTCAGACTCCTGGGCTCAAGCAATCCTCCTGCCTTAGCCTCTTGGGTAGCTCGGACTACAGATGTGCACCACCACGACCAGCTAAGTTTTCTATTTTTTGTAGAGACTGAGGTCTCACTCTTGCTCAGGCTGGTCTCAAACTCCTGACCTCAACCAACCCTTCCAGATCAGCCTACCAGAGTGTTAGGATTACAGGCTTGAGCCACTGTGCCCGGTCTCCTTTTTTCAGTTACTTTTGGGACTCGTGTTCTAAGGAAAACATTAAGATCTCATCTGCTTCTTCAATTGACAGAGGGAACTAAGGCACAGGGACACTGAAGAGTTGTGTAGCCAATTTATGGCAAAGTGGCAACTAGAAACAAATCCTCTCAAGAGTTCCCCCAAACACAGTTGCTCACACCTTAGAGGTGTTCATCAGGTCAATCTAAGACATAACTGATCATTGTCCACATTGTTCATTTACTAACTACAAGCGTTTGTTTTGACTTAAATTTAGTTCCCACCAAGTGGACCTGGAAAAGCAGCAAGTCATATGGACAGGAAACGTGATGAAATAATCATTAGACAGAAGTGAAATCATGAAATGTCCTTCTATCATTTGGGTGGGTCATTTTCTCAGTTTTTTTCCAGAATCTGGGAAAGCAGAGGTCTTAAAGCACTATCATGATTTCATTAATGACAAGCTGTACTTTTTGCTAGGGGGAAAAAGTTGCAAGCTTGGCAGTCAGGGTAATATGACAGAAACAGAAAGAGTTTGGTCCTTTGGGATAACCCATTTCATCTTCAAGTAACTGACTGTCCAGTTCTCTGTCATTAGAAGAAGACTCATAAGACTATGGTTTCCTGAATCATCTATCACCCCAGAGGCTTTTGGGATGCTATTTTGGTCAATGTCTTATAAATGTTTTTTAATCAGGCTACTTTTATAATGTTTATAACCAAAAATACTTTTGAACATGGCAAAAAATATAATTAAAAACATGCAGTACATTTTCATTTTGATAAATTCACTTATAAGCATTGGAACTTACTTAATCACCTCTTCATTGGAGATAACAGTTTCAATTTTCTGCTGGGGCTCTGCAAGCAAGGCCTCTAAACCACGAACGGCTCCTTCCTTGAATAGCACCAAGGGTTCTGTTCCTTGTATTGAATGTATCCTATATACCTCAGCCGACAACTGGAAAAATATAAGACTATTTCAATTTTTATTCTAAAACAATTTGTAATAAGGACATTAACAGAAGGCTCCCCACCACCGCACCCAACAGAATCTCGCTCACTCTGTGCCCCTGGCTGGAGCGCAGTGGCATCATCATAGCTTACTGTAACCTCAAACTCCCGGGCTCAAGTGGTCCTCCTGCCTCAGCATCCCGGGTAGCTGGGACTACAGGCGTGGGCCACCATGCCTGGCTAATTTTTTCTATTTTTTAGTTGTTTGGCTAATTTATTTCTATTTTTAGTAGAGATGGGGGTCTCACTCTTGCTCAAGCTGGTCTCAAACTCCTGACCTCAAGTGATCCTCCTGCCTCTGCCTCCCACGGTGCTAGGATTACAGCCGTGAGCCACCGAGCCCAGCCTACAAGGCTTATTTTTAAGGGAGTGACTTGTTTTCATTTTGATTTAATATTGCTTTGTAACTATGTGTGGTTCCAAAATCAAAGGTACAACACAAAATACATTCAGAAGTCTAACTTCTGCTCTTACCCTCTCTACCCTGTCCCTACCTCTCCTTCATAGGTAACCCTTTTTATTCATTTTTGGCTTATCCATTACAAACACTGTAGGTTAGGCTAAATCTGGGTCTCCCAAAACTGGGGGTGGAGAAGGTACAAATAATGCCACTAATGCAGATGTATATAAAGTTCTGGTGTTAGATAAGGACTAATGCCACAATTATAACTACACCCTACAATACCAAGAAGTTAACAATATATGTGAGGTAAAATAAACAAACAAAAACAACCTCTGCTGTGTAAAATTCAGGATTGTCCTACTCCAAGGTAAAGGCAAAGACTGGAGCCAGGGGAAAGTACAGCTAGCTAGCTAGAAATTTCCAAGGATCCAGGCAACAACTGCATTATATCTGAATCAGCTCTGTTATGAGCCACTTCTAAAATGTGCCAGTTATATTTAGAGTCAAACATTTAGAACTGGAAGGAACTTTTGAGATTAACCTAGTTCGAGATCCTCATTTTATAAGTAAGAAAAAGTTAACTAACATACTTAGGTCACTGGTAGAAAAGGCATAGGTAGTCACATTTCTTTTTTAACTGTATTATGTGCCACTCTTAAAATGTACAATACACAAAACTTGCAGGGTCTATTCTGAGAAAGGGCACAGGAAGTTCACTAACTAGAATGAAAAACTGATTGTAACCTTACGCTCATTTTTCCAGAGGGATTAAGATAAATAACACATACTCTATTATGAATGATTCCATTTCATCATAAGCTAAATAAATATGTTGGAAAATCTAAAGACTTACTGTAGCTTTAAATACTTTATCCAGGTTTACATCTTCACTATTCCATATTCTCAAAACCTTAAATGAAAACATACAAGTTAAAATGTATGCCATTCTCCATTTATATAACACAAATAGTTAATAAATCAATATTTGACTTGTATTCTATGTACTATTATATAAAAGTTTTAAAACTCCTCACCTTATTATCATGTACAACAATATACTCTCCAGTTTGAAAGTTGCACACAGCTGGACATGTTATAATTTGACCTTGTTTCACTGACCAACTCCCCAAGGTTTTCTGATCAGAAAACTAATGAAATTAAAATAAATACATGTTAAAGAAGTCAACTTCAGACATTAAAAGCAATTATTAATACATTTACAATCAAAATAAGGCATTAAAATGACAGCATTTGACAAGTTTCCTAAATTAAAAAAACAAGTAGTCAGAACAGACAAGTACTGAAGATTCCACTAATATGAAGTACCTACAGTAGTCAAATTGATAGAGACAGAAAGAACAGTGGTTGTCAGAGGCTGGGGGCAATGGGGAGTTATTGTTTAATGGGTACAGAACTTTAATTTGGCAAGATCAAAGAGTTCTGGTGGATGGTGGTGATGGCTGCACAACAATGTGAATGTACTTGATACCACTGAACTGTATGTAAACTTAAAAATGGTTAAGATGGTAAATTTTATGTGTATTTTACCACAATTAAAATTTAAAAACTTTTAAACAGCAGTTAAAATAAAAATATATTTAACAACTAAGTTCCTAAAGTAAAAAATACGTAAATTAAAAACCCTTTGTTAATAAACAACTGTACATTTTAAAATGGATTCCATTATGCCTCTGAATAGGGACATGGGAAATTAAATTCGTATAACTGGGATCCTGTCTATTCAATTCCAATCAGCAGTTTTCCTATGTAGGAACTGCAAAACCACAAACCCATCTAAGGTAAAGACCAACAGAGTAAGCAGAGCCAAAACAAACAGTACAGGGGGTTGTTGGCAACCTGTTCCCAAAACTTCAAAGATGATAGCTAACTTCTTAAAGACGCAGAAAACTATGTTCACCAGCTCAGAAAAAAATATACAACTGCTTTCCATGCGACCACCAGATGCAAGGTTAGAAAGGGGGTTGAGTCCGGCGTTGGGCTGAAAAGGGGGCGGGGCGTGATTTCCATGGACTCAACTTCAGGATTCACAGCGTGAACTAGAGTGGCCAACAGACAAGTCACTCGGAATCAAGAGTCTTACCAAGCTACCAAGAAAGCCCCATCCCCCTCAAAATGTTTTTTTCCCAAGGAGAGGACAATGTAGTGTACAGACACAGAACTACATCACTATTCCCACCCTGTCAGTGTCATCCTCTCCTGCCCAACCAATCGCCGTTCCACCCTTCTGCGGGCAGCTAGAATAACAAAGATCCCAGGAAGGGGTCTTAGCAAGGCCATCTCTGCAAGTTCCGAAGCAAAAGTACCGGTTCCCTTTCCTTTCCGTGTCTAGCCCACGTGCACTTAGACGCTCTGTCGCTTGCAACTCTTAAATATGCTCCTATAGGAAAACAACCAAGCCAGATTCTAGACCTCACTCAGCGTCCCAGACAGGCCAAGCTGGCTCTCTGCTAAGCTCCCTCCACGATATCTTTCTGGAGCTGTAAAAAACCCAAGCTCGGGCTCCGCGCTCAGAGAGAGGCAAGACTGGAGCCCGGGTGCTTCGATTCTATCGTTCTCACCTTATAAAGAATGACGGTCCTGCCGCTGTCGGTCACTAGAAACTGGTCTGTTTTGTCGCTGTGCTCCACACCTAGGAGTCCCTCAGGCCCGGCGCCCAGAACTACAGAAGACAACGTGAATTCTTCTTCCAGGGCTGCCATTTTGCGCGAACCTACGGAAGGCCGCGCATCGTTCCCGGCAGACCTCGCGCCTTGTATCGCGAGAATGAATGTGGGACGGGGCGGGCACTAGCCAAAGTAGAAACCCACTCTCACAGTCTGCGACCTCTGGCGGGCCGAAGGAGCGCACAGAACTGAGAACGCCGCCAGGTGGGCGGGGCCTGGAGTTTGCGTCTAGACTCCGCCTCCCAAAACCACGCCTCCCCCGAGTCCCGGATGTGCCTCTGGAGGGAATGGGAAGGGCCAGACCCGGAAACGGTGTCTCTCTGGTGTCGTGTGTGTTGCGGGCAGTTAAGCGTATGGATTTGAGAGACTGAAGCATGGGCTCGGGAAGTGGGCGAATATAAGTAAAGTAGATTCCTTTTTACTTTAAGGAAACTCCCTAGGAATTTGTACCACGGCCTCGTGGAACAATGTGGCGAAGAAAAAAATTTCTCTCTTTAGATGTGCTGTCAGTAACGTGCTGTTCATAAATGACGTGCTTAATCCCCTCCAGCTTCTCAGAACCCGTCAGAGAGCTCCAGTCTCTGCAGCCTTTGAGGCCTGCCGGGCTGTCTCTATCCCCCCTGCTCTCTTAGCCCCGGCGGGGAAGTCTCTCCCCGGTTTACAGGAAATTCAAACTACTGACAGCTTGATGAAGATGAGGCAGTTTTTGGCAAGGCTTCATTTCCGCAGAAATTTGTGTTTCTAAGATTAAGAGTGTCTGATTCAATAGGTAATGTACAAAATTAAAAATAAAAAAGCTTAATTGTGTATGTTCTTAGGGAGAAACCATCTAACAGGCAATTACTAAACAAATGTACCGTGTGTTATAAAATCCCTCGGTTTAGCTTAAGCATCCACCGTATAGCCACGTGTATTGTTCCTCATTGCCACATTACAACACTGGAAAAAGGAGAATATCCAGCTATTGTGAAGGATTCAAATAGATTAAATTCTTTTTTTTTTTTTTTTAAGAGACAGGGTCTCCCTCTGTCACCCAGCCTGGAGTGCGGTATCATAGCTCACTGCAGCCTTGAACTCCTGAGCTCAAGGATTCTCTGGTCTGGGTCTCCCAGAGGGCCTACAGTAGTAAATTCTTTCAAGGCTAATAGGCTTTTTATTTTTCAAAGGGACCAAAGAATTTGACTTTGAAATTTGTGGCCCCTTTGTTAACAGAAAAAAACAATATTGTCTGTATTGAAATTCAGCCCAGACATCTCTGCCTTTGTGAAACCTTCCTTTTCCTCCCAGCAAATCAGCCCCTCTACTGAACACTGTTTGGTACATACTTCCCATATTTCGATCTTATCCTAGACTTCTCCTTCTCCTCCAGGAAGTCTTGCTTGACTCCCTGAGACAATTAAATGTCTGACTTCAGGGTAACAGTGCTATTGTAACATGTCATCCAGGGCTGGGATGGCCTAGTTAGTACTATATCTCATATTTCTTTGAAGGAACTCTGGTTTTGTCATTAGTGTCTGGCATAGTGCCTGTCCCATAAATATTTGTGGGACTAATTAATGAATAAACAGTGAAAGCTTAGTCATAATATTGAACTTGTACTTTCCATCTTCTTCAGCTTGAAGACACTAAAAGAGGGGTTCTCAAACTTTATGGTTTCAGGACTCCTTTATATTCTTAAAAAGCATTGAGGACCAGAGCTGGGCATGGTGGTGCGTGCCTATAGTCCCGGCTACTCTGGAGGTGGGAGGATCACTTGAGCCCAGAAGTTCGAGGCTGCAGTGAGTAATGATTGTGCCACTGCACTCCAGCCTGGGTGACAGAGTGAGACCCTGTCTCTAAAAAAAAAAAAAAAATTATTGAGGCCCACAGAGCTTTTGTTTATATGGGTTATAGCTCTAGATATTGACTGTATTAGAAATTAAAACTGATAAGTTAAAAAATAGATAATTCATTTTTAAATAATAAACTCATTTCGTATTAACATTGTTTAACAAAAATTATGGGAGGCCATTGTTTTGGACTGAACTCTTGTACTGGACCCAACAAACCAGACTAAACCAAAATAGAGTCACTCATGCTAAATGCCACATAATCAAACTGAAATTTTAAGGAATCAGGTAAAACCCAAAACAGACTTGTTTTTCTTGAAAATGGGAGATTTCAGTCTACCTGAGTTGGCAAAATAAGGAAGTCCCTTTGGATTTAACCCTTCCAAAAGAATTATCCTGACATTAACCAATCAGCTTTTTTTCCTATTCTATTTCCTTGTTCCCACCTTACAAATCCCACTGTTCTGCCATTGCCCAATGGGAACACTTATTATTTTTTGTAGAATAGAGGTTCCCTTGATTCATGAATTGTGAATAAAAGCCAATTAGAACTATAACTAAATTTGTAATTTTTTGTTTTGACAACATAAATAGCATTTTTAAATAAAAAGTAATTTTTTTTGTTCTTTTTTTTTTTTTTTTTTGAGACAGAGTCTCACTCTGTTGCCTGGGCTACAGTGCCATGGCATCAGTCTAGCTCACAGCAACCTCAAACTCCCGGGCTCAAGCAATCCTTCTGCCTCAGCCTCCCGAGTAGCTGGGACTACAGGCATGCACCACCGTGCCCGGCTAATTTTTTTCTCTATATATTTTTAGCTGTCCAGATCATTTCTTTTCTATTTTTAGTAGAGATGGGGTCTCGCTCTTGCCCAGGCTGGTCTCGAACTCCTGAACTCGAGTGATCCTCCTGCCTCGGCCTCCCAGAGTGCTAGGATTACAGGCGTGAGCCACTGTGCCTGGCCAAAAAAAAGTAATTTTTAAAATAGTGAAAAGGGTCGTACAAGAGCATTCTCAGCAGCAAAGTGCAAATGTCCTGGGGCCCAAACAGAGAGGTTCCTTAGAAAGATATTATAGTTGTCCAGGTGAGAGATGATGAGGACACCACCATTAAAGAGGCCTTCCTTTTTACCTTGGCTAAAACAAGTCTTTTGTCCACCATTCTGTTAATTCAGAAACCTATTTGTTTTCTTTTTATCATAGTTTGTAATTATTTTATTTGTTTGCTTACCTACCTAGTCTCCTCCACTATGTCATAAGCTTCTTTGGGGTTGGGGGCTCTTGTCTGTCATATTCCCCTATGCATCCCCATTTCCTAGCACTTTAGGCACTCAGCAGAAATGTGCTGTTTGACTGAATGAATGACTTTACATTTTTGTATTCATAGCACGAGCACTAGTGACTGATCCAGACAAGGAGTTTAATACATGTTTGTTGAATAAATTACACTTACGTTGCAAACCATGGAAATAAATAGAATGTGGACTTGATCTGTTAGAGTAAAATAAGACTTAATGGTTGAGAAAGCTGGAACTGCACTTGCGTATTCATCTGCAAATTTGACTCAGTTTGGTAAACTATTAGAGATTACACTCCTTTCTGGAAAGGACACTGGCTGTAATTAGGGAACCAGGAACCTTCTGTAACCTAGCCTGAACTAGGAACAGTTTGAAATGTTCCACTTCCAATATGCATTCATCAAGGTCAATGAACAAGAACAGGGCCTGGCTATCCATCACTGGTTAAAGACATTTAATAGCTGGTCTTCAAAGGCAACTTTGACCCTGTACATTTTACTGTGTGCTGTGGATGTTCCGTCTGGATTGTCTGTCATGTTTATGCTGCTTGGCTGCCTAGCTGTGAAGACTGGGGGAAGGTATCGCCTCTCACATTCAATTCCTACAATAGAATCAGATGTATAAATACACAATGAACAAGTCTAATTATATAATGGGTAGGAAGGGATGCCTGCCCATATTTAAAAGGGAAGATGTTACTCATTATGGATTTGTCATGGAAAGTTAACAGTTGGTGATACAGGCATTGCATGAGTTGGGTATAGTAAGTGCTTTGTCAAAGGAATATTTGTAGAAGGACCATTTTGCAAAGAAGGTGGATGGTATTACAGAAATGTGTATGCCATCAAATCTCTATAATATATGAAAGTTGTGATGGTTCTTAAATAAGATCTAAGATGCTCTGAGATAT
>JAQIFY010003668.1:0-12358 GCA_028533085.1 Varecia variegata
CGCAAGACTGCCTTAGTCTGTATTTCTTAATATGTGAGAAATTTAAATTCCTTACTTATTAAAGCTACTCTTTGTTGGACTTTTGATTATTCAGAGCTGAACAAATTCTAAAATAATATAGGTAGATTTAGCCATTTATTCTTCCATTCTCCCATAAAAGTATTGTACCATTTCTATATCACATTCTATTATGCTATAATTTGATGTTTGCCTGTGTGTCTTTTCCATTAGATTATGAATTCCTTGAAGCTGAAGAGACTATTATATATTTACCTTTGTATCTTCACTTTTTGATGTAATATCTGGTATAAAATAGGCACATATGTTTGATAAGTGAAATTATTGCTATTGTTCATAGGTTAAAACCTACCTTATAATTTATTCTCTGATGAAACATCCAAAGATTTGGTAAAAGCAAGTGAAATATAAACAATGGTTAAATAATATTTATTTAACTGGTTTTCATTTAGATAAGCTAGATTTACCCTCTGGCTAATAGCATTTTTTTAGTCAGACCAGTTATTTTTTTATTAAGTGAAAATTTCAGTTTTCTTTTTGGGTTAAATTTGTTTTAGTGATATCTTTTTTTAAAAAAACTTTTTTTAAAAAAATAATTCAGATTTACAGAAAAGGTACAAAAGTTGAAGGGTATGAAAATTTCCTTTACTCATATTCTACAAATGCTAAGATTTTACCACATTTGCTATATCATCATTCCCTCATTTTTTTCCTGAACTCTGAATGCAAGTCGCAGGTATAATACCTCTTTATCCCAAAATGAGAATTTTTAAAATTATGATAGTCCATTTGGGTTTAGATCTTCTAGAGAAATACTTTTGGGTATATATCTTTAAAAATACTTCAGTGTGTATTGCATAAATATACAAGGACATTCCCTAATGTAACCACAATCTAATTATCAAAACCAAGACATGAACATTAATGTAATTCTGTCATTTAAATCTTCCCATTTGTCCTAACAATGCCCTTTATGGCAGAAGAATAAAAACTTTCCCTCTGGTCCAGTATCCTACCAGGGCTCACACATTGCTATCATCATCATGTCTCTTTAGTCTTCCTTAATCTGGAGCAGTCCCTCAGTCTGTCTTTCATGACCATAACGTTTTGAAGAATATAGGCAGGTTATTTTATAGAATGTTGTATAAGCATTTTTTCATCATGATAGCTCATCTGGATTCAGCTTTTCTGGAAAAAAGAGGCAGAAATTATGCATCCCCTCAAAAATTTGTATCTTAAGAGCTTTATCTTTTTTTCCTCTTTTTTAAATTTTTTTTTCTTTTCTTTTTTTTTTTTTCTTAGGCAGGCCTGGAATTTTTTTTTTTTTTTTTTTTTTTGAGACAGAGTCTCACTCTGTTGCCCGGGCTAGAGTGCCGTGGCAACAGCCTAGCTCACAGCAACCTCAAACTCCTGGGCTCAAGCAATCCTCCTGCCTCAGCCTCCCGAGTAGCTGGGACTACAGGCATGTGCCACCATGCCCAGCTAATTTTTTCTATATATATATATATATATATATATGTATTTAGCTGTCCATACAATTACTTTCTATTTTTAGTAGAGACGGGGGTCTCACTCTTGCTCAGGCTGATGTCGAACTCCTGAGCTCAAACGATCTGCCCGCCTCGGCCTCCCAGAGTGCTAGGATTACAGACATGAGCCACTGCGCCCGGCTTCTTTTTAAAAAATTTTTAATAATTATGGGTACATAATGGTTGTATATCTTTATAGGGTACATGTGATGTTTTGATACAGGCATACAATGTGAATTGATCAAATCAGGGTAATAGGGGCATTTATCATTTCTTTGTCCTAGGAACATTCCACTCCCACTCTTTTAGTTATTTTAAAGTATACTCTGATTGTTGATTATAGTTACTTTGTTGTGCCATCAATATTGTTCATTCTATCTAACTAACTCTATTTTTGTACCCATAACCATCCTCACTGTATCTCCCCCTCCCTCTACCCTTCCCAGTCTCTGGTGACCATCATTCTATTTTCTGTCTCAGTGAGACCAGTTGTTTTGAATAATTAGCTCCCACATGTGAGTGAGAACATGCGAGATTCGTCTTTCCGTGCTCGGCTTACGTCACCTAATATCATGCTCTCCAGTCCATCCACGTTGTTGCAAATGGCAGGATTTTATTCTTTTTGTGGCTACGTGATATTCCATTATGTATATATGCCACGATTTCTTTATCCATACATCCATTGATAGATTCCAAGTCTTGGCTATGGTGAATAGTGCTGCAGTAAACATGGCAGTGCAGGTATCTTTTTGGTACACTGAATTCCCCTGCCTTGGATATATACCCAGCAGTGGGATTGCTGGGTAGTGTGGTAGTTCTAGTTCTAGTTTTTTGAGGAACCGTAGTGGTTGCACTAGTTAATATACATTCCTACCAACAAGGTATCCGAGTTCTTTCTCCACATTCTTGCCAGTTATTGCCTGTCTTTTTGATAAAAGCCATTTAAACTAAGGTGAGATGATATCTTGTAGTTTTGATTTACATTTCTCTGATGACTAACGATGTTGAGCATTTTTTCATATACCTGTTGGCCATTTGTATGTCTTCTTTTTAGAAATGTCTATTCAGATACTTTGCCCATTTTTTAATCAGATTTTTTATTTTTTTCCTGTCACTTGACAGTTGTTGGAGCTCCTTAAATAGTCTAGTTATTAATCCCTTGTCAGATGTGTAGTTTGCAAATATTTTCTCCCATTCTCTGGGTTATCTCTTCACTTTGTTGACTATTTCCTTTGCTGTGCAGAAGCTTTTTAGTTTGATGTGATCCCATTTGTCCAATTTTGCTTTGGTTGCCTGTGCTTTGGGGGGTATTACTCAAGAAGTCTTTGCCCAGACCAATGTCCCAAAGCATTTCTCCCATGTTTTCTTTTGTAGTTTCATAGTTTCAGGTCTTAGATTTAAGTCTTTAATACATTTTGATGTGATTGTTGTGTATGGCGAGAGATACAGGTCTAATTTCATCCTTCTGCATATGGATATCCAGTTTTCTCAGCATCCTTTATTGAAGAGACTGTTCTTTCCCTACTGCACGTTCTTGGCACCTTTGTCAAAGATTAGTTCGCTATAGATGTGTGGATTTATTTCTGGGTTCTCTATTCTGTTTTATTGGTATATGTGTCTGTTTTTATGCCAGTGCCATGCTGTTCTGGTTACTGCAAAGAGCTTTTATCTTAACTCCAGCAGTTGTGTTACCTAGGACTCAACAGGTTTTTTTTGTTGTTGTTTTGTTTTATTTTTTTCTTTTTTTTTTTTTTGAGACAGAGTCTTGCTTTGTTGCCCAGGCTAGAGTGAGTGCCATGGCATCAGCCTAGCTCACAGCAACCTCACACTCCTGGGCTCAAGCGATGCTTCTGCCTCAGCCTCCCAGGTAGCTGGGACTACAGGCATGCGCCACCATGCCCGCCTAATTTTTTCTGTATATATTTTAGTTGGCCAGATAATTTCTTTCTATTTTTAGTAGAGACGGGGTCTCACTCTTGCTCAGGCTGGTCTCGAACTCCTGACCTTGAGCGATCCACCCGCCTCGGCCTCCCAGAGAGCTAGGATTACAGGCGTGAGCCACCGCGCCCGGCCCTTTGTTGTTGTTTAACGATGTTTCTCAGTGGGGGCACTATTGGTATTTTGGATAGGACAGTTCTTTGTTGTGTCAAACTGTCTTACACATTGCAGGAGGTTTGGCATCCCTGACTCCTGCCCACTAAATTCCAGTAGCATTCTCCATTTGGTATGACAACCCGAAACATCTTTGGTTAAGAACCATTATTCTATAAAACAGCAGTCTCCAGTCTTTTTGGAACCAGGGACTGGTTTCATGGAAGACAATTTTTCCACGGTGGGGGAGGGGGTAGTGTGCAGGGATGACAACTGACAGAGAGCGGTTATAAAAAAGCTTCCCACCCTGCTCACCTCCTGCCCCACCTCCTGCCATGTGGCCAGGTTCACTACCAGTCTGCAGCATGGGGTTGGGGACCACAGCTATACAATTTGGAATCTTTAAATTAGGAGAGCATTCTTGCTTTTTCTATAATAGATTGCATAAACAAATTTTCCCATCATTTTAATTATCAGTAATTGGTAATTAGATGTCCAATAATGTAAGTTTTAGCTGAATTCTGTTCAGTTATTTAATTTGTTATATTTAATAAATAAATGATAAAGAGTTGAGTTGATCATATGTGTTTTTATATAATCGGAAATGAGAATCCAATCAATTGTTTTCATTTAGAATCAAAGACTCCACCTTAGATGTCAACTGAAATAAAATATCCCTGGGAGATTCACCTTAAAACTAGACATTTTACTGTTACAAATTTTAGAGGGAAATGAGTGTACTTGCATTTAATCTTAATTTTAATGATATTATTTTCTCTTACTGTTTTTCTTTCAGAATTGGTTCCTAGGAAAGACCTTCTTATAGAAAATGTGCCATATTGTGATGTGCCAACTCAGAAGCAGTGAATTTTCTATGATAAAACAAGTCTTTGTACTTTTTAACTTTAAAATATATAACTCTGACAAAAGGTCCTGGAAATGTAGACATTTTTCTCTGAACTGGCATATTGAAAATGAATGAATTAGAGAATAGCTTCATATTTAAATTTCATGTTGAAAGGACATTGCTGAGAAGTGTAGAACATAGGTATTTCTAAAGGAAAATAGATAAGAAGACATTTCCTTTTCATTGAAAATCAAACTTTAGTAAAATAAATACTTAGAGAAATCCATTCACTTCTCTTTGACCTTAATTAATATTTGGTCTTACAATAAATATGTTAGAATACAGTGTTTTGACAAGTTGGTGAGTTTTTCTCTCGTGTGAAATGCAATTATTAGATTTAAATTATTAGATTAAATTGATATTTAGTCCCTAAAATATTCAGCTGGTCAAAAAATCACAGTGTGGGCCAGGCGAGGTGGCTCACGCCTGTAATCCTAGCACTCTGGGAGGCCGAGGCGGGTGGATCGCTCGAGGTCAGGAGTTCGAGACCAGTCTGAGCAAGTGCAAGACCCCGTCTCTACTAAAAATAGAAAGAAATTATCTGGCCAACTAATATATATATATATATATTAGTTGGCCAGATAATATATATATATATATATAGACACACAAAAAATTAGCCGGGCATGGTGGTGCATGCCTGTAGTCCCAGCAACTCGGGAGGCTGAGGCAGGAGGATCGCTTAAGCCCAGGAGTTTGAGGTTGCTGTGAGCTAGGCTGACGCCACAGCACTCACTCTGGCCCGGGCAACAAAGCGAGACTCTGTCTCAAAAAAAAAAAAAAAGAGTTTTTACTATGTTTTCTTTTTCTGCACCTATTGAGATGGCAATACAGCTTTTCCTTTTTTAATCTCTTAGTGAGAACAATGAATTATATTAAAGATTTTCTCATTGTTAAATCTGCTTTGCATGCCTGCTATCAAGCCTACTTGCTTATGAGGCATTTACAAACATACGCGCACACACACATATACGTTGAGGCTCAGAAAACAATACCCCAAAATGAAGGCCTCAAAAGCTGCCTCAGGGCCGGGCGTGGTGGCTCACGCCTGTAATCCTAGCACTTGGGAGGCCGAGGCGGGCGGATTGTTTGAGCTCAGGAGTTCGAGACCAGCCTGAGCAAGAGCGAGACCCCCGTCTCTACTAAAAATAGAAAGAAATTATATGGACAACTAAAAATGTATAGAAAAAATTAGCCGAGCATGGTGGCACATGCCTGTAGTCCCAGCTACTCAGGAGGCTGAGGCAGGAGGATCGCTTGAGCCCAGGAGTTTGAGGTTGCTGTGAGCTAGGCTAATGCCATGGCACTCTAGCCTGGACAACAGAGCGAGACTCTGACTCAAAAAAAAAAAAATTTTTTTTTCATAGTAGTGCTTTTATACCTTTGCTTTCTGAATGCATATGCCTAAACAATATAATTTTTCCTGTTTCTGAAATTTACCTAAATGGAATCACATAATGTATATTCTTTATATCTAGCTTCTTTTGCTCTATATTGTGTCATGAAATATATTCATGTCGTTACTTCCAGCAATAGTCAGTTCCTTATTGGTATATAGTATTCCATTAAATAGCTTCACCACAATTGATTTGTCCTTTTTATTGATGATGGGCTTTTGTGCTTTTCCAGTTTTTCTGGCTAATATGAACACACCTACTATGTGAATTCTTGTACATGTCTCCCAGTGCATGAGTGTATCCAAATTTCTGTTGGATGAATACATAGGAGGAGAATACATATCTTTAACTTAAATAAGTAATGCAAGTAGTTGTACCAGTTTATACTCTTACCAGCAAACTATGAGTGTTCCTGTGAGCAACACTCATCAAAACATGGTATTTGGCCTGGTGCGGTGGCTCACGCCTACAATCCTAGCACTCTGGGAGGCTGAGGCGGGCGGATTGTTGAGCTCAGTTCGAGACCAGCCTGAGCAAGAGCGAGACCCCGTCTCTACTAAAAATAGAAAGAAATGATTTGGACAGCTAAAAATATATATAGAAAAAATTAGCCGGGCATGGTGGCCCATGCCTGTAGTCCCAGCTACTTGGGAGGCTGAGGCAGGAGGATCGCTTGGGCCCAGGAGTTTGAGGTTGCTGTGAGCTAGGCTGACGCCATGGCACTCTACTCAGGGCAACGGAGTGAAATTCTCTCTCAAAAACAAAAATAAACAAAAAAAAAAACCATGGTATTTTATATCTCTTTCCTTTTAGGCAAATCTAGTGGGTACTACATTTTACAAGTGGTAGTTTCTCACTGTAGTTCTAATTTGCTGATAACTAATGCGGTTCAGATATTTTAAGTATTTATTCACCATTTAGCTACTCTTTTAATACAATTTTCTGAACAATAGTCTTAATTTTTGATTTAGTCCAATTTATCAACTTTCTCTTTGTATAAATACAGTTCTTCCTAGACCAATTAACTGTAAGAAGTTTGTGTGAAAAAGAGATCAATGCTATGTTCTAGGCTACCAGGAATTCTCCTTAAATTCATGCTTATCGTGCCCTTCTTAAATTTTGTCTCTACTCAAAGTCATGAAAATAGTTTCCTATATTATATGTTAAAATTTATTGCTTTGCATTACACATTTGCATTACATAATCCACCACTAATGTAAACTATGAACTTTAGTTAATAATACTCTATTGATATTGACTCATCTATTATAGCAAATATACCACATTAATGCAAGATGTTAACAAAAGGGGAAACCGTGGAGGGGGATATGGAGAAGGAAGTAGGGTTATATGGGAACTCTCTGTACTTTCCATTCTGTAAACCTAAAACTGCTTTTAAAGAGTCCCTTAATTAAAATAATTTTAAATGCACTTTTAAAGAATGAATATAGATTTAATAAAACTATTAGTATATAAAAATAAAGTGAAGAACTAATCAGCAGTAACACCATAGCTACTTAGAACTCTTAACAAATAAATGGCTTGTTTTAATATTTTATGTGTCTGTTTTATTGATTTACAATTATCAGTTCATGGAATATGAAAGTAGAACTGAAATTATTCCTTGGTGGGCAAAATAATATATTGGGCAGGTCTTGTCTGGAGTAGAAAGCTGTACTTTTTAGTAGGACAGACTATGCAATTCTATATTGTGAGAGAACGGAAAAATGAAAAAAGTTGTCTAGGAGACAATATATGAATAGCAGAATGCCACATGGAATGACGTTGCCCAGGCTGAATCTCTTATGTGTGCAATTACTTTTCATTAGGAGAAAAACCCAGCTAATAAAAAACTGTTCGGATCATTCAAAAATAAACCATGGAGAACTCAGCCCCCCAAATACTGATGATTGATTAAAAGCAAAGAGATGAGCATGAAATTACCACCATGTAGGTACTATGATTCCATTGCAAGTTTTCCCACACTACCCTTTAGGAGTGAATGCCGTGTGGAGCTTATCAAGCAAGTGATTGAAGCAAGAATATTTTAAAAGTTCAAAGGGTATGTATGACACATTAGTCATATGTTCGTATATGTAAACTTTACTCTTAAAGCGACATCAGCACACTTTGTCTTTCTGCTCAACTCATTAGAATGTTCTAAATGAGGCCAAACTCCTTGGCATGATTCAGTGTCTCTCTCAGCAGGGCCAGCGTCGGTCCCTGTGAGCCACTCGCGAGCTTCTGTCCCTGCACTTGTTCCCAAAGGCCTCCAGCTCTCCCAGCTCCGCGTCCTTCCTCGCCCAGAGACCTTCACTGTCATTTCGCTCCTGGGTGACTTCTCCTAAGCGTCTGCTCTCTTGGGACTCCTGTCGGGACGCCCCCAGTCGGATGTCCTCTGCTGAGCTCTGTCCCTGCGACAGTACTCAGCAAACTGTGCCCAGCTTCCTCCTCACACGAGGGTGACGCTGGAGCCGGAAGCCGCGGTGGCAGCTTCTGGATGCGTCGAGCCGCTTCCTGGCCCGCGAGCGGGGCGGGGAGGCGGAGCCTGCACGTGGCTGCCGAGCCCGGGTCGGAGCAGGAAACGCCCGTCCCGCGGCAAAGCTGGTCGGGGACAAGTCCGGGGACAAGGTCCGGCCAGAGCCGCGTTCTGAGCGGGCCGGACGCGGAAGCGGCGGGGGCGGAGGCGGCGGCGCGAGGCGCAAAGCGCGGGTGGCGCCGAACGGCGCTGTGTCGCCGGCTCCTTCCTTCAGCCTTCCCCGCCCCCATCCCGACGGCTGAGGGACAGAGACTTGCGTGACTAAGTCCCCTGCGCCCACCGTGGGCTGCCAGGCCACAGGGAGGCCGCGAAAGTCTGGAGCGTTAAACTGAGCCGATTAACGTTTACTTACAATCGACCATTCCAGGCCGGGCGCGGTGGCTCACGCCTGTAATCCCAGCACTCTGGGAGGCCGAGGCGGGCGGGTCGCTCGAGGTCAGGAGTTCGAGACCAGCCTGAGCAAGAGCGAGACCCCGTCTCTACTAAAAATAGAAAGAAATTATCTGGCCAACTAAAATATATATAGAAAAATTAGCTGGGCATGGTGGCGCATGCCTGTAGTCCCAGCTACTCGGGAGGCTGAGGCAGTAGGATCGCCTGAGCCCAGGAGTTTGAGGTTGCTGTGAGCTAGGCTGACGCCACGGCACTCACTCTAGCCCGGGCAACAAAGTGAGACTCTGTCTCAAAAAAAAAAAAAAAAAAAAATCGATCATTCTTTAAAACCTTTCACAAAGGCTACTTTTCTGGGAAACCTTCCCTCATCCCCACTGAAAAGGCGTCTCTTGTCACGGATCCTTGTGATACATTTTTTGGTATCTCCACAGTCTCCTTCAGTGTTCTGTCTTGTGTTCGGTATGTTTCGACGTGGCCTATTTTTTCTGAGTCCACCCGAGGAGAAAGATCATCGTCCGAGTAAACAAGGTTATGTAGAATCCAGGAGGCTAGTCCAATGCATTTAAGGGAAAAACAAAGGAAATATATAGTCGTCTACTAAAGTTACTTTAAAAACTAATGAACCAATGTGCATTCTTCTGTGCAAGATAGGTTTTTGTTTTAAGCTAGCTATCATGGTTGCCAGGTATTACTTCACTCTAGCTATGTCGCTTTGATTTGTGTTTGTTTTGGAATTGAAATGGGAAATCTATGTACCAGTTATACCTTGATTCTCTGATTGAAGTGTGACTCACTATAACTAAGAACTGATGGCTAAAAAATGAAAGAAAACAAAACAAAATAAAACCTGTAAGTGTTTTTTTCGGTTGTTTTTTTGTTTGAGATGGGGTTTCACCATGTTGCCCAGGCTGGTCTTCAACTCCGGGGCTCAAGTGATCCTCCTGCCTCGGCCTCCTGAGTAGCTGGGTTGACAGGTGTGCACACCACACCCTGCTGGTCTTCTAAGTCTGGCGTGTGCCAGAGTGTGATATATGGTTGTGTGTGCTCGTGTACCTATAATTATCTATTTGTCATCTATTTATGTTTATGTTAGAATTAACAAAGAATAAAGGAGAATTTATTGAAATATTTTTGAAAGTCTAGTACTGAACTGTCCAATACCGTAGCCACTAAGTACATGTTGCTATTGAGCACTTGAAACATGGCTATTCTGAACTGAGATGTGTGTAAGTGTAAAATACACATACTGAATTTTGAAGTCTTAGTTTAAAAAATGTAAAATATATCATTACCACATTTTTATATTGATTTCATGTTAAAATTACAATATTTTTATATATTGGATTAAATAAAATATATTATGAAAATTAATTTCACATGTTTCTTTTTACTTTTTTCATGTGGCTACTAGAACATTTAAAATTACATATGTGGCTTGCATTATATTTCTCTAGGATAGCATTAGCCTACTATATGCTATAATTCAGTTACTTTTACTATAAAAACATTGCAAGGAAGTTGTGGGGAAAAAATTCCATTTTAATAAATAATGGAGGTAAAAATGATAGTCTACTGTACTGCAAGCATTGAGATTTTACATGAACTATTTCATTTAATTCTCTCCAAACCTTATTAGATAGTATTATTTCTATTGTAAGATGAGTAGACTGGGACTCAAAAAGATTAAAAAATCGCTCACAAGCCCCGAATCAGACAATCTGCAAAACAAACCCATATCCACCTGACCTTAGATTCCATTCTCTTTTGAATAGGGAAATTGCCTTTCCACTGTTTTTCCTTTTCAGAGACTGTCACCGTATGCTACCAGAAATTCTAATACTACCCACAATTGTGAGGACTTACCATCCTGTGACTTCAAAATAAAGTCACACTTGCTTTTTTACCCAAATGAAAATAATACATAAGTCCCCATCTGCCAAATTATCAGGAATTCTAATCTTTTTCCATGGTTTCTCTCCCCCATATAATCATGAACATATGTCTCAGGCTTGTTTACTAATGCCTGAGAATTGATGCACTTATCTTTGTGGTTTGACAACAGAGTGAAAACTCAGATACATTCTTGAGGCTGGAGGGGCCACCTCACAGCTGGTCTAGAGAAGAGTTGATTCAGTGACAGTGGCTGTGTTAGTATTGTACTGGTGTGTAACAAATTAATACAAACTTAGTGGCCTGAAACAATGCCCATTTCTTAGTTCGTATTCTCTGCAGGTCAGAAGTTCAGCACAGTATGGCCAGGTTCTCTGCTCAAGGTTTCACAGGCTGAAATCAAGGAATTTGCAAGTCTGAGTTTCATCTGGAGGCTCTGGGGAAAATCTGCTCCCAAGCTCTTTCTTGTTGGCAGAATTCAGTTCTTTGTGGGTATAGAACTGAGGTCCGCGTTTCCTTCCTGGCCATCAGTGAAGGGCCACTCTCTGCTCCCAGAGGTTGCCTACATTCCTTGTCATTCGTCACCCCCACCCCCACCAATCTTCTCCCCAGCAACGGTGCATCAAATCCTTTTCATGCTTTGAATTTCTCTGACTTCTTTTTTTGTTTTTTTGTTTTTTTTGAGACAGAGTCTCGCTCTGTTGCCTGGGCTAGAGTGAGTGCCGTGGCATCAGCCTAGCTCACAGCAACCTCAAACTCCTGGGCTTAAGCAATCCTCCTGCCTCAGCCTCCCAAGTAGCTGGGACTACAGGCGTGTGCCACCATGCCCATTAATTTTTTCTGTATATATTTTTAGTTGGCCAGATAATTTCTTTCTATTTTTAGTAGAGACAGAGGTCTTGCTCTTGCTCAGGCTGGTCTCAAACTCCTGACCTCAAGCAATCCACCCGCCTCGGCCTCCCAGAGTGCTGGGATTACAGGCGTGAGTGCTGGGATTACACTGCGCCTGGCCTTGAATCTCTCTGACTTCTTTTCCACCACTAGCCAGAGAAAACTCTCCACTTTTTAGGGCTCATGTAATTAGACCAAGCCCACTCAGATAATCTACATGTATTATGGCCAACTATGACACATAACGTAATCATGGGAATGATATCTCATCCTATTCACAGGTTCTGGGGATTAGGGCACAGAATATTGGGAGCGGGGTACATTTTTAGAAATCTTCTGACCAAAGTCCTGGGGATTATGCAGGGTATGTACACCACCACAGTGATGGTGACAGGGAGCAAGGCACCAGAATCTTTCCAGCTCAAGTCCCTTATATAAAATGGCATAATATTTGTGTATAACTTATATGTGCCCTCCTGTATACTTTAAATGATCTCTAGATTACTTACAATACCAAATACAATGTAAATGCTATATAAATAGTTGTTATCCTGTATTTTTTGTGTTATTTAATTTTTTTCCTGAATATTTTTGATCTGCGGTTAGTTGAATCTGTGAATGCCTAACCATAGATCCGGAAAGCTGACTATAGAGATTGGTACCAGGCGTGAAGTGTCATGGGAAGAAAAGAAAAAGAATGAGG
>JAQIFY010003669.1:0-12358 GCA_028533085.1 Varecia variegata
AGCAAATCAATTTCATATGACCTGAATACTTAGAAATGATGACGATGTGTGTGTGTGTGTGTGTGTGTGTGTGTGTATTCTCTTTCACTTAAGAAGGCTAGCAGAAAGAATTCTATGTAAATAAAGAAACATGCCTGAGGTTTTGAATGACTCTATTTCCTCGACCACATCCCTGCCCTTCTTTGATTTTTTTTTTTTTTTATTTCATTCTCTGCCCTCACCACAGCAGAGGCCTTGATGGGAAAAGATTTTGTGGGCAAGCAGCAGGCAGGTGGCCAACTCTGAAAGACTGACAGATGAGACTGCCTCATTCAGAATAGTATAAAATGAGACATTTGATAAGGGGTAAAGAGGCTGAATTGATCTAAACATTTCAATTTACACATACATTAGGAAAGAATGAAGTGGTCATAGTGTTTCCACAACTTAAACATATCAACTATGTAGCACTATCCCAGTACACTGTTGGGAGACAATTCTCCATGGATTTCTTGTATTCGGCACAGTTTAGCTTCTGAGCAAAGGGCTTATTTGAATACTATGAGACATCCCAGAGTAAGCACTACCTCTTTCTCTGGAGGAGAAAATGGACAGATGTGCCAGCTGCATGTCCCAGCTAGAGTCTCCTCATGTTGGGTCCCTCTCCTAGGATGTGACCACTGCACTTGCAGGTCATCATCTGACCCCGCTCATGTTGCCCTGTGGGAGTTGTGGAACTAATGGAAGGTACTTCTCTGGTCTCTCCAAATCAAGGGTCTGTTGGCTTCGGCCAGTAGATGTCTTTGAAACAGTGGCAGACTAGCTTGCAAGTCGGGTGAAATCTCAAACCCTTCACGATTTCTGGCCTAACACGCACAAGGAATCACAAACCCAGATGCCTATGGGAACCAGGCATAGGACACGGTTTGAGAGAAGTAGGGTAGGTATAAAACAGTAAATGGCAACTGACGCCTTAGTGTCACTTGTGTAATAGGGAGTACTGGGACAGCAATGGATAAGCAATAATATCTTCCTGTGAAATATTCTATTTTTAAAATGTTGGCAATCTATTTGCCTTGAGAGCACTGTTTGTGTTAAACTAAACTCCTGTAAGCTGAGTCCAGCCCAGGGGTTATCATTTAGTCTTTTCTATCCTAGGGTGAGATACTCGAGGACGAGGATGAACATTTTTCTTCTTAGTAACCATGGAAACACTTGGCATGATGCCTAAGTAGACATTCATTTTTCTTTTCTGAATAAAAAATTCTTAGAAAGCCATATATCATAAAGCCAGACATTAGCTAAGAAGAAATACAATATAATGCTAAAAGATCAACAAAAATTTTGCCATGATTTTTTCCCCCAAAATAGGAACCTAGATTAGATAGACATCAGATTTTTTTTCTTTTAAGTAATTCTATTATAGTATTTGGCCTACTTATCTGTCCCAGGTCCCAGCATTTTGTTTTATTTCTACTATTACCACAATTTTATTTTTATTATCCATTTTTGTGCCTGGCTTCTTGCACAGTTTAAATATGGTTCTTATGGCTCTTGTTTCATGATAAATGGTTTTGCTATGTCTGGTATAATAATTTGAAACCTACAATTATTCTGTACTGTTTTTTTCTGTGTGATAGGGGCAGAGAAAGAGTTAGAAACATAAAATTTGTCAGAATAAAACTGAGTTTAATTTTATAGAGATTGGTTTCAAGGTTAAGTAAACAATCGCAAAGATGGTTAAAAACCCTCTTATGTTGAATCCAGCAAATATTTCCCCAAGTATTGGCCTAGAAAGTTTGAGACTCTTAGATGACTTTCTAAAAGCCCCCAATAATTGCCAGTTATGTGGTAAAATATTAGATCATTATTTGAATGTATTTATAGGAGTTTAACTCTTTAAACTTTTAGTCAAGTATAAAAACAGGCCAAAAGAGAGCTTCTTATAATAGCTTTCACTTTTTTTCTGGGTTTTTAATTATAGGAAAACCAAATGAAAAATAAGTGGACACCATTAAGAAATATAAGGGAATATATAAATATTTGTTCTCTGGAAAATTATTAGTGGTTAGCAGGGGAAAACTTTTTCATAGCCAAATTGAAAAATAGGTTGAGATGCTTGAGATTAGTGTACGCTAGTTATAAAATGGCAGGTATTAAATTAGCAATTGATAAAAAAATGTGAAAGTAATAGTTGAGATATTGATGACTTATGATAGTAAGTATAGAATAAATGCTTTTTATTTGTTCATGGAGATACAATTCACTTAAGTAAATTTCATCCTGTTTAGGTGAGCAGTTCTACGAATTTCTGCAAAGGTATAGTTGTCCCTCAGAATATGCAGAGGACTGGTTTCAGGACCACCTGTGTATAACCAAATCTGAGCACACTCAAGTTCCATGATCTGCCATGCCAAACTGCTTATGTGAAAAGTTGATCCTCTGGTATACACAGGTTTTGCATCCATATGCACATACCTACCATATTTTCAATTTGTGTTTGGTTAAAAAAGCCGTGTAAAAGTGGACCCGAGCAGTTCAAACCTGTGTTGTTCAAGGGTCAACTGTATACAATTGTGTAACTAACCACCACAACCAGGATAGAGAATATTTCCACCCCTACCCTGCCCAATCTCCCATTTCTCTCTGTCTTCAATTCCCTCTATCTCCAGCCCGGACAACACAAATCTGATTTCTTTCCCTACCGTTCTGATGTTCCGAGAATGTCATGCAAATGAATTGATAAAGGATATAGCCTTTTGAGTTTGGCTTATTTCACTGAGTGTATAGGTTGAGGCTCACAGCTAGTGTTGCATATATCATTAGTTTGTTTCTTTTTATTTCTTTGGTATTTCATTCTGTAGATGTGCTGCAATTTGCTTGTCCACTTACCAGTTGAGGGATATTTGGGTTGTTTCCAGGTTTTGGAGATTACAAATAAAGCTTATATAAACTTTGCAAATGGGTTTTTGTTTAGACACATCTTCACTTCTTTTGGGTAAACAAATATCAACACATGGGACTGCCACATCATATGGAAGTATATTTTTTAATTTTATAAGAAACCGCCAAATGAGTTGTACCCTAGTGGCCGATTTTACTGTACCATTTGGATTCCCACTAGAAATGCACTGGAGTTCCTGTTGCTCCACATATGTGTTTTTTATAAATTTTAAACAAAAATATCTATCTTTTGAGGCTTTCTGAAGGTACATTATATTAAAATGTATATATTATTATACATTGGAATTTTATATTCTTTTTCAAACATATGGCTAAATGCAAAGTAGATGGCGGGTTGAATTAATTTCATTTTTCTTATGAGTTAATAGAGCCTAAAATGTGTGTGTGTGCATGCATACACGTGTGTATGTGTGTGAGATGACAATCATTTCTATATCATTTAAAATTTTTATTCAATAATTAAGTTTCTAAATATATAGAAGGATGAATTCAGGCAAGTCTCCAGAGCCTTATTAACGTTAAAGCCTAAAAGTCCCAATGTAGTTGACAAGGCCACTTCATCTTTATTTGGAGCATGCAGCAGCCCATGAAAAGAACAACGTAGAAGAGCTGGTTAACTTCATAAAATTTCCAAGCCAATGATAGTTCTAATGTAAGTAGAATTGGCCTCTATAGATAAGGCAGGTCATTTAAACTAAACTGGATTTTCAATTGCCCTTTAAGGCATTCAGTAAGGTACTAATGGAACTTAGGAGTAAAATTCGACTTCCCTAATTTCCGGAATGGCAATACTGTCTTGCACACAATGTTTAACGTTTTTATTTTAATGTCCTTCATTCATTTTGGGTGGGGGGGAACACCAGAAATGAAAGTGAATTTTCCAGAATAGAAGGGAAGTTGGGTTTGTTATTTTTTTTGTGATAATTTTCTCAGGAGTAGTTTCTTAGGATAATTTACAAAGCTTTTCACAATACTAAATTAAATGTAATACAAAGCTTTTTGTAAGACTAAATATATGGCAAAAGAAGAGTTAAACCTCAACATGCATAACTTTGTTGCTGAGCTGTGCTTTGCTATAAGAAAGTTTTGTGGTACTGATATAAAAGTAAAGACAGGGAACAGAACAGGGAACCCAGAAATAAAACCATCTACCTATATACAAACAACTAATCTTTGACAAAGCAGGCAGCAACATATGCTGGGAAAAGGAAACTCTATTCAAAAAATGGTGCTGGAAAAACTGGATAGCCAAATGCAGAATAATGAATCAGGACCCCTGTCTTTCGCCATATACAAAAATTAATTTAAAATGGATAAAAGACTTTACTGCATGAAACCATAAAAATTCTAGAAGACAATGTAGGAAAAACTCTTCCAGGCATCAGCCTACACAAAGAATTTATAACTAAGACCCCAAAGGCAATTACAGCAACAATAAAAATAAATGAATGGGACTTGATTAAATTAAAAATCTTCTGCACAGCAAAGGAAATAACAGAGGAAATAGACGACCTACAGAACGGGAGAAAATCTTCATAAACTATATAAACTATATAGTATAGAAAATCTTCATAAACTTCATAAACTAATGAAGGATAATATCCAGAACCTACAAAGAACTCAAACAGATCAGCAAGAAGAAAACAAACAACCACATTTAAAAGTGGGCAAAAGACATGAACAGAAGTTTTTCAAAGAAGATGGACAAATGGGCAACAAACATATGACAACATGCTCAATATAACTAATCATCAGGGAAATGCTAATTAAAACCACAATGAGATATCACCTTGGCCCTATCAGAATGGCTATTATTAAAAAGTCCAAAAACAATAGATGCTGGTGTGGATGCAGAAAGAAAGGAAAGCTTAGATACTGTTGATGGGACTGGAAATTAGTACAACCTCTGTGGAAAACAGTATGGAAATTCCTCAAGGAAATAAATATAGACTTACCATTCGACCCAGCAATCCCACTACTGGGTAGCTACCCAAAGGAAAATAAGTCATTTTATCAAAAAGACTATAATTGAATGTTTATTGAAGCATAATGCACAATCTCAAAGATGTGGAATCAACCTAAGTGTCCATGAATTCATGAGTGAATTAACAAAATGAGGTGTATATATACCATGGAGTACTACCCAGCCATGAAAAGGAATGAAATAATGTCTTTTGCAGCAATTTGTATGGAACTGGAGACCACTATGCTAAATGAAGTATCTCAGGAGTAGAAAAACAAACACCACATGTACTCTCTAATAATTTGGAGCTAATTGATGGGCACACATGGGCACAGACAGATGTAAACATCATTGGAAATCAAGAAAGGGGGAGAGAGAAGGAGGGGAAGGTAGAAAATTACCTATTAGGTACAATGAACACTATTCGGGTGATGGGCACACTGATAGCCCTGACTTAAGCATTATAAAAGCTATCCATGTAACAAAACATTTGTATTCCCTTAATATTTTGAGATATAAATAAATAAATAAAATATAAAAAGTTGGCTTAATTAAATATTCAAAGGAGACTGAGACCGCATTTATACATAGAAATTGACAGTTTTAGTATCTCAACTTGAAACTGTTGTTCATTAATTTTCAAGAATGCTAATGTTTAGGGAGTTAACAAATTAAGGATATTATAGATACGAATAAATTGTGTGTTAGAACAAGACCCACTGTCTTTTGCCTTGGATTCTTTCTGTGTCTTCACGTTGGCATTGAATGTTGATAGAAGCAATATCAAAATACTTCTATGTGATAGGAAGTAAACTCCAATAGAAGCACTGCTTAGCTGGTGTGGCCCACTTTGAATTACAGAATTTTGTCTCTAATTTTAATAAATGGTCGATTCTTTAAGTTGTGACTACACAAAGACCAACAAAATGAATACTTGGAATCACTGAGCCTATACGCTAGAATGGAGCTATGCATGCACGTATATCCCTAAGGTGAGCTCACAGATATTTATATAGAACAGCTGCACTTGCTGTAAACTTTCAGATTCTGATATCAATTTTCTATCCCTTCTCATTGATAAACAAATGATGATCATGATCAGTGTGGCCAAAATAAATAGTGTTTATTCTTATCTATCTTAGTTTTTCCTCTTTCTTGCAGTTTCTTCTAAGCCGTTTGTCAGCAAGGTTCTACAATGTATTGCAGACGGAAACACATATATTGATCTAGCTCATCTATCAGTAATTTAACTATCTTTGCTTATGCCTTTTTCCCACTATTCACCCAACTATAATCTTTTTTTAATAAAAATATATTTTCTTATGTTCTGCCCAATTCTCACTACTGATTTTTGTTTATTGAGAATAAGTGTATGATTTTGTAGAAGACATTCTTTCTACACTTTTGTTTTCTGTGCTTATGTCTTCCAGTCATGCTGGTGGGGAAAAGCAGCATGCATTTTATATTTGGAGTGACTCCTTGTAATGCATCAGGACACTTAACTGTATAATATTCAATACTATTAAATGTTGTTCAGGCGATATCAGGTGGACTGTATTTGCCCATTAGTCAGATGCATAAACCTTTCTCACGTTGACTAATTTCTTTAGTGATATATCAGGCATAAAATCTTGGCAGTCCTCAAAAAGGACTAGAAAGTTGGAAGAAGATGTCAAGAGGTTTGAGGTCAGCAATTTGCTCTTTTAAAACACTATCCTTCAAGGATGACATCAATAAATAATATATGTGATAACTCTTAATGGAGGATAGAATTTGAAAATAAAATAAAATTTCAACTCCCACATACAGTATTTGTGAGGAAAAATGAAACAGAAACATATGTTCACATAATGGTGGGGGAAAAAGTATTTTTTAAGTTTGAGTTTGCTTGAAGTTCTTTATTATTGAATTATGAGATTCCTGGTAAGTATGCAACATATTTGCATAAGTATTAAAATAATTCATCACGATTAATTCTATTACAGTACATCTCATATCTAATCACAATCTGCCATATACTATAGCAGTTTGTCAGTATTTCATATTTTACTGAAGCTCTGGTGAAATTGCAGCTCCTATAACAGCACAAATGTCATCTGAGTTCACTGTGATTAATGTGCCTCTGAAGGAGATCTAATAACGATTAGCCAATTTCATAAAGTGTTACAGAATAAGGTCTGTGTGTGAGAAAAATTTTAAATCCCATAGAAGTGTATACCCTAGCAAGTAACTCTGATAGCAAATTGGGTTTCTAGAAGGATGAGGAGGTTTAACCTGGGAAACAGATGACCCCCTGGGGCAAAGGGCAAAGGTGGGAACAGAGGATAATAATTTGCCTTTAAATATTTAAAGGATCAGAAAAAAATAAGCCAAATTTAGAATTAATGGTTGAAAGTTATAGGGCAGTAGGTATCGATCTGATATATCGAAACTTCAAAAAATTGAAACTCATCAGAAAGAAAATGAGCTCCATGGGCCTAATGGACCAGTAAGGTAAGGAGCTTCCTGTTCCTGGAAGTATTCAAGGTGAGGTAAGATGACCATTTGTGGAGACCCTTGCAGAGTGGTATTTCAGTGGTTCAAAAGAGGGTTATCTTTGAGTAAATTCTGAATTCCTCTTCAACTGCAGGTTTCCATGACTTAATTTCCTTCACCATGTCAACAAATTTCTCATACATATATTTTTAGATATTGGTGGAGGCTTCAGTGGGAGATGGCTTCACTGGAGATATGGCAATTGATGATTTGTCATTCATGGACTACACCCTCTACCCTGGTAAGAGAGAAAATTTCAATATGTGAGTATTTGAAAACCTGTTTACTTGAAAAAACTGCCAAGGAAGTCAATATTTCATTTTCACAAATATTCCCAAATGCCCTCACTCTTATTCTGCTTCTCAACTCTATAAACCCTGGAAGAGTTATAAATCCTTCTTAGTAAATTGAGTCTTTGTGAACATAGTAAAGGGGTTTGAATCAGTTATGTCTATGTTTTATCACACACAAAATGCTAGGAAGTCATGTCTACAGTTAAACTGTAATTCCATTAGGTTTGATGGGTTGCAATAACTAAACTGGTTGCCTTATAATTACATTAACCTCCCAGTTACCTTCAAGTGATATTTTATTCCTGGGCTAGACTTTAAATATTCTTAAGGATTGTTCCTCAGCTAGTTCCTCTCCAATTATAGATTTGTATTTATTAAAACATGAAAGCATGTTTCCCGGATTTAAATCTTCACCCCCTACCTTCCACCTGAACTCCAGACTCAACACAACTGACAGCTCAATCTGCTAACTTTGAGCTTAGTTTTTTTTTTTTTTTTTCATGTTCCTTGAGGTATAAAGGTAAGTTGTTTATTTGAGATGTTTCTTAATTTTTACTGTAGGTATTTATCACTATAAATTTTCCTTTTAGAACAGCTTTCTCTGTATTCTGTAAGTTTTGGTATGGTGTTTCCATTTTCATTTATCTTAGATTTTTTTATTTTCGCTTTTGATTTCTTCTTTGACCTATTGGTTGTTCAGGAGTCTGTGGTTTTAATTGCCACATATTTGTGTGTTTCCCAATTTTCCTCCTGTCATTGGTTTTTAGTTTCATACCATTGTAGTTGGAAAAGATGCTTGATATGATTTCAAACTTCTTAAATTTGTTAATATTTTTTTGTGGCTTAACATGTGATCTGTCCTAGAGAATGCTCCATGTATGCTTGAGAAACGTGTATTTTGCTGCTGTTGGATAGAACGTTCAGTATATGTTTGTTAGGTCCATTTGACTTAAAGTGTACTTCAAGTCTAAGGTTTCCTTGTTGATTTTCTGTCTGGATGATCTATCCATTTTTGGAAGTGGGATATTGAACTCCTCTACTGTTATTGTGTTGCTATATCTTTCTCCCTCAGATTTGTTAATATTTGCTATATATTTAGCTTCTCTGATTTGGGAGCATATATATTTATAATTGGTATATCCTCTTGATGAATTGACTCCTGTGTCATTACATAATGATGTTCTTTGTCTCTTTTTACAATTTTTGGCTCAAAGTATATTTTGTCTGATATAAGTCTAACTTCTCCTGCTCTCTTTTCATTTCCTTTTGCATAAAATGTATTTATCCTTTCAGTTTCAGTCTATGGGTGTCCTCAAAGTTGAAGGGAGTCTCTTTTAGGCAGCATATTGTTGGATCTTGTTCTTTTTATCCATTGAGCCTTTCTAAGTCTTTTGATTGGAGAAATTAATCCATTTGCATTAAAGTAATTATTGATAGGTAAGGGCTTACTATTGTCATTTAAAGAATCCTTTTCTGGCTATTTTGTAGATCTTTTCTTTCTTTCTTCCTGTCTTGCTATCTTCCTTGTTGATTTGATGATTGTCTATAGGGGTATGCTTTGATTCCTTTATCTATTGTGTATGTACTGTAGGTTTTTGCTATGTGTTTACTATAGGCTTGCATAAAGCAGCTTATAGTTATAATAATATATTTTAAACTGATAAAAACTTTAATCATGTACAAAAACCTTATACTTTTTCTCCCCCCTCAACATTTATGTTTGTGATGTCTCAATTTACATCTTTTTACATTTATAAAATTTAACATTTATATTAAATTCAGAACCTATAATACCGTAAAGGTAGTTTGTAAATCACTTACAACTCTAAAGGTTAAAAGACAAATGTATTAAAAAATAACTATAGCATCAATAATTTGTTAATGGACATATAATATAAAAAGAAATTCTTACTTTTAATTTAGTCCATGATAATGCTTGAGAAAATACTTTTCAGGCAAAATTCATTACATTTCCAAGGAAAGCAGGAAAACTTAATCATGTAATGAAATTCTATGATACTTTGCATCAGTGTACAGTGATGTTATCTATTGCCTGTGTAGATAATGGTGGGGAATGCTGACAAAGTTAGATTTCCCTTTACCCTGAATCAGATTTTCAGAGTAAATTATTAAGTGAGAATTGTTCCTAGACATTCATATTAAAAAATAAGTATCCCAAAGGATGTATTTGTTTTGTATTATTCTTTCTATCTTCTTCCATCAGAGAAGCAAGAAGTATATTTCCTTCAGCTGAACACATATGATAGGGATTTTCTTTCTTGCACCAAGGATTATTGGTGAGATAACTGGTTATTTGGAAAAACAAAGCAGTGACTACATCATAAAATACTGCCTGCAAATTTAAAAAAGATTACTTATGTGCTTTTCATCCTATTTTAAAATTTCAGATTTTAGCTTGCATATTAGAACTGTTACTTAAAATTTATTATTAGACTATTAGTATTATATGAATATTGATATTTAAGGTATTAGTATTTTTATTTTTCCAGGAGAATTATTACTAAATCAGTGGCAAATCTTGCAATTGATGTTGCCTTAAAATTGTTAAAATACGGTCACTACTTATGGGATGCTTAACCTAATTTTTATGATGTCTTTTCCTGAATGAGTTGTTTAGCTGTTTTTGAACTGGGTTGATTAAATTTTTGGCATCTCTTCTCATTATTAGCCTCAGTGTCTCACAAGCTTTATTTATAAGTGTTACTCAGATCTGCCTTTTTTTCTGCAAAGATTAATGTTTGAAGTGTGCATCAAAAGGCCAGGGGAAAGGGTATAAGTACTATTGTCTTCACCTTTCAGATATCACCTGCAGCATTTCCCCTTATAATAATAAGCTGTTTGGCATATCCATTACATTTGCTTCAGAATAATAAATTACATGATAGCACTGTGTTTTGAAATTCACCTTTCTTTTGTATAATATTTTCCTAAGGGATGTATAGACTCAGAAGAAAACACCAAATTATTGGAAAGATTTGCAGTTAATATAAGATTTCAAAGCAGAAATCAAGAAATTTGAAACGTGGTAATTGTAATCTTAAATATTCTGGTTTTAGCTACTTTGATGTAGTCTCATAAAGTGATTTAGCATAGACATAGGAAAAAAGAATTGTCCAAAGCCTATGGTACATTCAACTCAGCAATTTTATTATGTTCCTAGAAAATAAAAATGAACAAATAACTCAACCCATTTTAAAGTTACAATTTTTAAATTCTGTTATCTCTTAGTTGAGGGAAATATGGAGAAGATTTTTAAAATGCTTAGATTTAACCTTGAAAATTGTCCAGCTGTTGAGTTTATTTGTAGTCACTTCAAATCTAGTAGAATGTCTATAAAGATGGAAAATGTCATCGAATCCATGGCATAAAGTAAAAATATTTCAAAAAGAACCGATTCGCTATTGGAGATAGGAAAAAAACACACTGCATAATGTGGCAAACACCTGTATCACAATTGTTATAATCGTATCCAAAGCATAGCTATGTTTTCATAAAACCTTCTCCCCTAGAAAGTAGACCCAACACAGACACTTCGATAAGATCATGCTAAATGTCGTTCTTTCAGCTTGTGGGTATAACTCTAAGTTATTTTATTAAATGCAATAGGAAAAATGTGTGCTATTCCCCTGGAACTATAGATATTTCAAAATTTTCAATTTTCTGAGGATTGATTACATTTAAACCTCAAGTACTCTTTTAGACTTTTAAATTATATGTTTCTTAACATCAAACATCCATAGGAAAAACACACACATTGTTACCTAGGTAGATATGAAGAACAACTGTGCATATTAGTCAAGTGATTCACACAGTTATAGTACATCTAAAGTTGGGAGTAATTTATCAAGTACTACATATGTTAAAATATTGCTTTTATTGGCTTAATTTTCAATGCAGGAATGGCTGTAGGGAGGGAAGCCTAGTATAAAACAAGTTGGAAAATCTGTTTTATCAGAAAAATTATATTAGCGTAGCCTAAAGTTTATCATATTTGTTACAATGAATTCACAGAGGAAGCAGTTAGAACAGTGAGTCCATCTGGAGCCTGAGACATCTACTTAGGAAATCTTCCAGATGACAGATGTGCAGGTGGCTTGGTTTCCCTGCAGCTTAGTGACGTGGAAGAATATCAGATCAAACCAGACTAATCTCCACTTCTTAGTGAGCACAAACCTCGGTCATTTGCATTTTATATCTTCACAATATTTATTTCATCTGCAGAACACTTAGTGTTTTTGTTTAAAGAGATTTAAATCTATCTTTTCCACCAAATTTAGCCTTATTCTAAGCAATTACAGGCCAAAGATAATAATCAGTGGACTGCATACTTGTGTTCCTCTCAAATTCATATAGTGAAATCCTAATCCCCAGGGTGATGGTATTTGGAAGTCAGGTCTTTGGAGATAATTAGGGTTAGAGTAGGTTATGAGGGTGGAGTCCTCCTGGTAGGATTAATGCCCCTGTATAAAGAGGAAGAGACAGGAGATTTCTCTCTCTGCCAAGTAAAGGCCATGTGACGATGTGACCAGAAACAGGACCCTTACCAAGAACCCAACCTTGCTGATCTCAGACTTGCAACATCCAGAACTATGAGAAATAAATT
>JAQIFY010000367.1:7864-19844 GCA_028533085.1 Varecia variegata
TAAGAATGGCTAACAAACATAAGCGCTTGAAATTTTTGATGTGGGGAAAACTTCCAAATCTTTAAAAATGTGGACTACTTTGTAAAAAGAATTTTTTTCTTTTTTTTTTATTTCAACATATTACAGGGATACAACTGCTTAGGTTACATATATTACCTTTCCCCCATCCAAGTCAGAGCTTCAAGCGTGTCCATCCCCCAGATGGTGCGCACTGCACCCATTAGGTGTGTATATACCTATCCCCTCTTTCCCCCTCCTACCTGCCCAACACCCAGTGAATGTTATTACTATATGTGCACATAAGTGTTGGTCAGTTAATACCAATTTGATGGTGAGTACATGAGGTGCTTGTTTGTCCATTCTCGTGATACTTCACTTAGTAGAATGGGCTCCAGCTCTATCCAGGATAATACAAGAGGTACTGGAGTTCTTGTCTTTTTCTTAAGTTACAGATAAGCTCAAACTTTCTCTGAACTCAAGGTAATAGTTTCTTCTTTTTCTCTTTGATCTATTAAGTTAGTTTTCACAGTTTTTCAGCTTATTTTCTGACTATTTCATTCTGTCTACTGGAAGATTTGTTACTTGAGGGCAAGAGCAAATGTCTAAGTAATTTTTGTGTTTCTGGTGTCTAGCACATTGTCTGAACCAGGATAAATGTTGCATATGGCCTTGTTGAATAGAAACTGTAGTAGAAGATGCCAAATATTCTCTGTTGTAGAAAATGCCTTCTTTTACTTAATGTTGCTTGATAATGGTTATATACTTGTAGAATTTCCTCAATCTGTTTTCTTAGTTTTAAAGTTTCTGGTGTTCTGCTGTGAGAAATAAATATTCCAGTGATTACTTTTTAAATTTGATGAATGTTAGCAAAAATCTTGATTATTCAAAGCAAAAATTAAATGTATGCCAGATTTTTCCTGAATTATTATATCAGTTCTTGATTAACTTTGTAAATATTCATTAACCTTAGAGAAAAAAAAATATCAAATTTTGATATGTCAGTTCAGTTGAGTTTTGAATAATAACTGCAGCTTACAAATATCTTCCCGGAGATGAATTTTAAAGGAACTAAATATAACTGAGTGAAAAATAAACTATGCTTTATAATCTCCATTGTGAGTTAGCTACCATTGTGATGAAACTTAGATTCAAATACTGTCAAATATTTTCTATCTATGGATCCATTTCAATATGAAATACACTGGTGAAACTACATTAAATAAAGATTAACAAAATGGACAAATGTTTTAATTAGTGTTTGATGGCATTAATTACTGAGTGTTCCACAAAATTGCTAGTAATCACAAGATGAAATCATGTCCTAAATGAGGTCAAGAGTACAATCCTTGAAAAACTTCTCCTAGTCAGAGGTCTCATAATGCAGTACAAAATTCAGTCAGCACTAAAACACACAAATAGCCCTTGACTACATCAAGCACTATGCAAGAAAATGGCTTTGAATCAATTACCAGTCCAACAACAGTAATTGCATACAGTTTGCTTTATTGATGATGTGCCTATCATACCATTTCCATCAATGAATGACAGAATTTTGTTTAAAAATCTTCCAGAATAAACATTTCTTGTCCTTTATTCTAGAAAAGAAAAGCATTGTATAATTTTCACCTTGTATCTTACAGATGAGTCCTCCAGCAATAGACAGATATATTTTTATATGTTACTTACTAGGATAATTATAACATTATCAAATTATGTTTATACATAATTACACATTTATTCTCTATGGATAACATAGGCACAACCATTTATTTTTAATATGCAGTAGCACATTAGAAAATATGCTTAGTATTTAATTTATAGAGTTCTGTATTAGTGTTCTCCAGAGAAATAAATCCAATAGGATATAGATATAGAGATTTATTGTAAGCCATTAGCTCATACAATTATGGAGTCTGAAAAGTCCCACACTTTACTATCCACGAGTCAGAGACCCAGAAAAGCAGTTGGTATACTTTGAAGGTGGGAGAACTGGGAAGAGGATGATATAAATTTTAGTTCAATTCCGAAGGCCTGAGAACCAGGAGTCCACAGGGCAGGAGAAGATCCATGTATTAGCTCAAACATTCAGCTCCATAGAACGTGAATCCGTGAATCCGAAATTCTCCCACATTTTTGTTCTATTCAAGCCCTCGATGGATGGATGCTGCCCCCCCAGGTTGGAAAGGTCCCTCTGCTTTATTCAGTCTACATATTCAAATGCTAATCTATTCCAGGAAGACCTGTGAGGAAACACCAGGAAATAATATTTAATAAGATAGTTAGGTATCCCATGGCCCAATCAAGTTAACATGCAAAATTAACCATCACAAAGTCTTTATATCTTACAAGAAAAAAATGGCCATTATTCAAGATCTTATTACATAAATGCTATTATCACCATTTCTCAAAATAGGAAAGTCAAGATGAAGTAAAGATAAAGAGATGAACAAACTTAATTCAGATTGCTTTGTGTGTAGTAAAAAAGGGATTGGCATTGGTTCTGCTTTTAAACCAATCAAAGTGTGTATGTGGGTGTGTATGCATATATGTGTGTTTAATGAAACTGTAAACTTACCAAACTAAATGTAAAGCCCTCTACTAGAGGCTTAAAGATGATTTTTTATTTTAGTTAATCTCATTTTCTATCTCATATCTTATTAGTAACACAATAAATTTCACCCTGTGACCCATGCTAAGACAGATTTGTTTGTGCATACATTAAAAGTTTGGCTACATTTTGTTGTTGGTTCATTTGTTGTGAGACTATGTACTAACTTCTGAATAGTGCTTACTTTCAGAGAATTAAGATACAAGAGGCAGAAAAAGTTTTATTCTTAAAAAACTTAATATACTTTTATGCTATATAAATTCATTTATTTATTTCAGAAAGTTTTTTTTTAAATGTACAAATGATATATACAAATAATACTTGAATTATTAAGTAAAAGAATCACTGGTGCTTGGAGAATTAAAGAAAGGTGTCATCATAGATGGGCAGAATTTTAGTATATGGCCTGGGAACTGGGAATAATAAACGTGGGGACTACATTCTAAGATGATTGAACAACATTCATTGGATGAGAACACCTTCAGGACAAGTGCCAGGACTTGCTAATTTTGTTTTACTGGCATTATGAATATTGATAAATATATATGTGATATTACATATATAATATGAGTTTAATAATTTTTATGCAAATAAAATAATGTTTTATTCAATTGTTTGTTAGTTTTGATAAGAATATATATAATTATTTCCCAATTTAAAACTACAGGAAAACAACAGAGAATAATAAATTGTTTTATTTGGTACTGAACTATAATAAAAGACACACACTAATCTGAGGCCTCATGAATTACTGAGAAAGAAAAGTTTATGAATGATTCACAAAGATTCAAGACATGACTGGTTTACAGAGCACCTCTGAGTGTAGTGGAAAGTCTGTAGACTATATAGAGCCACATTCCTGTGTGTAACTCTCAATTCTTCCACATTAGCTAGGTAAGTTTGGGCAACTTAACCTCTGTGCCTCAACACTCTTATCAGTAAATTTGAGTTAGTAAAAATAGTACTAACTCATAGAGTTCTTGTGAGGATTAAATGTATTAATATACATAAAGCATTACCAACAGTATCTGCTATATACTAAGCCCAAAAGAAATGTTAGCTATTATTATTCCCAATAGGTCTATTACTCTTCTTGATGGAACTAAATTCAGAAACTCAACTATGTCATTCCAACTCTAGTTTAATATATATTATTTGTACATATGTACATTTTAATATACACATGCAATTATTTCATTGTTCATCCTTACAACATACTTCAGATGCCTTTAGTACACAGCCATTTGGGCTAGAAAAAATACTTTGTCGATCACTTTATTTCTATTAATAAATATATCTAAAGGTAAATTTAAATTAAGTTTGATTGGTGCTATTACCTTATTTAAAAGAGTGCAAAGATACATAAAATTGTAGGGCCATTATTCATGCTTAAGGGAAATTCTATTCTGTTTTCAGAAAAACAAAGCAAAATTTACTAGTATAGTTATTATTTCTAGCACTTCTTTTCAGATATATTTTTCTTTAAGATTTATTAATGATTTGTTTTTGTCATGTCTTCCTTTAAATTGCTTCAAATACTCTAAGATATTTTTCTAATACCTTTAAAAATATTTAAAACATGGTTTTTCTTGTGAGTATGAAGCATATGAAGGAAAAATAACCTATTTTATAAGAGGGAAATCTTGTTCTCTTGGAATAGTCACTGGGTAGGAATATGGTGGAAACTATGTTGTCATGTGGTATTATAATGGTGTTGATCTTGTTTATGTTACTTAACATGTAATTTTACTTTTTATTAGGTTGAGAAATATGTAAATCCCTAAATATATTAAATATGCCTTTTATATGCCAAACTTTATCAAATTTTAATATTTATGACAGAATACTAAACAGTACAATTTTCAAATTAGTGTTCATTATTTGAATTTTCTATATGATAACTTGAATTGAGCTTAGCCTCTTGTATTAAGTTACATTTTTTACCTAAATATTTTATTTGTTTGTTTCCTGTTGCATCACACTGAAAAAATAATTGTTGACTCTAGGAATTACGGACTGCACTATTTTTACATTTACATTACAGAATAATTATGGCCACTTTTCTTTATTCAGTTTTAAAATAAAGAAAAGAAGATCTACTTTAAAATAATTACCTACAATTTTGACTTGACAAATATGTCAAAGCTTATTTCCTTCCTTGCAGATTTTCTTGTGGTATTCTGGATGAAAAGTAAAATGTTTTGATGTGATATCTACTGTCACTGCATTTCATGCCTAGGAGGATATAATTACGAAAAATAAAGCTTAACATAGAGAAGCAAAAAATAAAAAAGACCTAAATTAGTTTAAGATTCCCTTTTTTAAGAGAAAAATAGGAAAAGATAACAATGTCTTTTTCTTTCCATTCTGAAAATAAGCTAATCTTTACTAATGGATGTTTCTCAGGCTCCACAGAGTTCCACATACTTTCTCAACATAATTATAAACATTACTCAAACTGCTGCTTTAATATGGCATACTATGACAAATAATCTGATATAATTTTTTCTTAATATGCAAATATCTTGCTTGATATTTGCAATTATGAAATAACAAGAAAATTTACTTGTGAATTCTTAATAAACACAGTTGGCAACAATCAACATCCAGCCATTTGGCCAGTATGTGGTCAATATCATACATCTTTGAAATTATAGAAATTAAATACTAGGATAACTTTCTGGAAATTTTACAGATCCTAATGTTCTTGAATACACACTTCAAAAAACTTAAATTTTTATATTTCTATATCAATTGAAAACTGAGTTTAAACTAACTTAACCAGCAAAATGTCAGGTGCTGTATCCATGATGGAATATTTAATGGTAAAACAGAAAGAATATAGATGCATGAAAGAGTAACAGGTTACATTTTGTTACTTCTAAATATAAGACTTTATGTATGTGTATCCTCATCTGTACATTGGCTACAGTAACTATTATTCACAATTGTTTTGAGGATTAAATTAGAATTGTGTATAAAGTATCAGCACAACCAATGGTTAACTAGCACTAGACAGCGGTCCCCAGACTTTTTGATGCCAGGGATGGGTTTCATGGAAGACAGTTTTTCCACTGATGGCGGGAAGGAGAGGGGACTGGACTGGCCACCTCAGCTTCACCTTAGATTATCAGGCGTTGGATTCTCATGGGAGCGCACAACCTGCATCCCTCACCTGTGAAGGTTGCAGTGGGGTTCGCGCTCCTATGAGGGTCTGATAACGCTACTGATCTGATGGGGGCTGGGTCTGGGGCAGTGATTCCTGCCATGGGAGCGGCCGTAGATGCAGCCGGTGTTTCTGTGCGTGCTCACTGCGCCTCCTGCTGTGCAGCCGCCTTCCTGGTGGGTGTGGACCAGTGGACTAGAAAATTATAAAAACTAACTAAACACAGCCTCTTATTTTGGTGTCTATATTATCTATTGATCTTCTGTATTTTGTTTAAGATGAATTTCTTATTCCTCACCAGATTTCATATGAGGAAAAAAAGGAACTGAATATTCAATATAATTGAAAGTATAGATATAACTTGAAATTTTGGTATTCTTTTGAATAGTTACAGCAAATTAGGATGAAAATTTATCATATTATAAACCACATACCTTTCTGATAACTCTACTGTTAGTCATAATAACACATACATTTCCCTAGTATTTGTTTGTAGAGAATATTTATAAATATTAGTAAAATCGTCACCAAATATCACAGTCACTCACCCTATGCATCATAAGCATTCATTATCTAATAATATTATACTGAAGTTCTACTCTGTGTCAGAGACTGTGATGATTGATTAGGGAATGATTATAATTAGGACACAATCCATCAAGTCAAGATGCTTATATAGTACCCAGAGACCTTTACACACATTATCGCCAGTGTATTATAAGGGTTGTCATAAATGCAAAGTACAGTGATGATATAAGAAAATAGCTGATCTCTGAGTATGGGTGGATAAACAAAAACATACAATCAACAATAAAGATACTATATTTTATTTTCTGTAATTAAATGGAATTTAAATATGGAAACAAAATAGATATTTTGGTATTCAAAGAAATAAAGGAAAGATACAGAGAGAAAGATACAAAAACCTTTTAAAATTCTGAAATAAGAATTAAAACAAACATATTGTTTTATTTTTAAAAAATGTGCCACCCATGATTATAAGATCTCTAAGGGTCAAAGTGTTTAAACTTTTACTCATAATAAGCAAAATATTTTTGCAGTACTGATTCAATTCACTACTGATTCACTACTGATTTTATTGTTCTGATTCAATGTCATTTTGCTTGTTCATTGGTCCGTTTATCTACTGGTTCTATATATCCTTTTTTTCTAAAACTTTACATGCTTTATCCCATTTTTCTCTTTGTATAGCTTTTATTTTATTATGTTCATTTTCGATGGAATGCATAGTTTTCTTCACTGCTGTGAAACAACATGGCTGATAATTTAATTTTCCTTTTTATATGATGGCACATTTGGAATTTTGATTGGTAAAAAAAGAAGAGTTCTGGAGAAAGTCCAAAGGACATAATTGCATTTTTTTCTCAGATATAGTCCCTTGAATAATCAGCTGAATGGAATATTTACATTCATTCCTCTACCATTTCTATAAATTCTTTTTTTTTTTTGAATCTTAAAATGATTGCTTTCATAGCTGTGGATTCTTTATCTTTCCAATTTGAATATGGTATAATATGTTCATATTTTTTTTAAATTTGATCTCCTAATGCTTGATATAAAACCGTTTCTTTCTAAGTAAATTTTTACCCAAATTTTTAGTCAAATTTAACAATATTATAAACACTTTTTAAAATTGTTTTTCTGCACAGGTAGATCATAACAAACTAACAATTTGGCAAAATTATGAAAAATGTGATTTTGTCACTTTATCATTAGAGTTGAAAAATCACTATAATTTTCTATGAATTCAATACAAATATAAAAAGTATAAATCCAATCTTTCTATTCTTCCTTTTATTTTTTGTTACTATTAATTTTTTTACTAGACAGAATAATAGCCCCATAAAATGTTTACATTATAATTCCCAGAAGCTATGAACATATTCCTTATAAGCCAAAAGAAGCTTTGCTGATGTGATTAAGATAAGGGTGTTGAAATGGGAAGAGCATCCTGGATTATCCAGGTGGAACTAATCACAAGGGTCTTTATAAAAGGAGGCAAGAAGAGTTACAGTCTGTCCCTTCTGATAGATTGCATTGTGGATTTTGAACTTACCTAGCCAGGCTCCACGATTGTGTGTATCAACTATTCACTATTCAACTCCAAATACCTATTACCTAGGAGTTTTATTTCTCTGGTTAAATCCAACCACCATAGTTACAAATGTGATTATGTGATTACTGTGGAATTGTTTGCTCATTCCAAAATCATTGAGGAGATCATCATGTTCCACAACCAAGCCCTTTGATCCAAATAAATAGACTGGCCAGTTAAACTGGAGTATACGCATAATCCACAAATTCTAGGAGTAAATGCACAATCATTGACCTCAAAGAGGAGGTAAATTTGTTTTCCCATTTTAAAGTAACCATAAGGCTTTTTAATTTAATTTAATTTTATTTTATTAAGTTTTATTTTTCAATTTGTATTGGTCATTTATTTACAACTTTATCAAGGCATATTTAATATATTCTATAATTCACCCATTTCAAGTGTACAATTCAATGATTGCTTTTTTTAAGTAATTTTACTAAGTTGTTCATCTATCATCATAAATCAGTTTTAGAGCATTTTTATCACCCAACTAAAATTCTTCAGGCAGGGTCATTTGTTTAATACACATTTTTTATTTCAAAATATTCCAGGGGTACAAATGTTTAGTTTACATAAGGCTTTTTGAAATATATGTTTCCAAATGCATTCTATTTTTCCTGTACCAAAGGGTCACGGCTATTTGTAGGTTTATCTCATATATTTCATTTATTTATAATTTAACTTAAGTGATAAAATCTTTTATTTACTTTATAAATGTAAAATGTTTTAGCATATTGATTAAAATGTTCTACATTTTCACAAATGTAGAACTAGTTTCTGGTGAGTCTTGGTCTAGCCATCCGAATGATTATACCAATGAACTGATCTGCCTATTTTTCTTTTCTCTACCTTATACAAGGTGAATTTTAAATTGCAGTTTTCACACCGTAGCTCATGGGGGATCCATGATTTCCCCTCATGACAGCTATACCAGGTTTTGATTCTGAAAGCTTCCATTGTGCAATCCACAGATTTCCACTGATCTCTCTTTCCCACTGGCTAAAATTGGGCCAAATGCCCATCTCTGAATCGATCATTTTTGCCAAGAGAATAGAGTGTTCTCTTTGTCTTTAGCAATTTAGGGTGGGCCCATCCTGTAGCTATGAAGTGCATTTTATTTCATCTAAATTGTGTGCACAATTTATGTTAACATATGAATTCCATAAGGAAGAGGAATAGATATGGAACAGGTAACAGGAAAATTATTTTATCGAAATATCCCTGATGGTAGTGTTTTCATTCTGTCAGGTTACATAACATATATAGATGAAACAACCTATAATATATAACTAATAATTATTGAACTCTAAGGAACTAATCTGTTTTAAATGCTTCATAGATATCCACATATTTAGTCTTCACAAATACTGTAACAGGGAAGTAATAATATTGTACTACTTTTATTGATGAGTAAACTGAGGAATTAGAAGGTATTTTGACCTTTCCATATTCATTTAGCTAGGAAATAAATACAGAGAATATGACTCCAGATCCCTGAATCTTAAAAATATAAATCATGTTTTTCAGGAGAGATTAAATTTTTTTCCAGATTACATTTTAAATTTTCTTTCTGAAGTAAATTATATGTACTGATAACTCAAAGATTAACATATAACAATTGATTTATTTATCACTTTTGTATTATTACAGTCATGTGCTCAGTTTATATTAAATGAAACATCCCCTGTGAAAAGTGATTAGCTGAAACCTGAAAGAACATACTTTGTAACTACTTGGTTAATGGAAAGATAACCAATAAACTAATGTTTTAAAAATCATAATGCCTTTCCTCACTTTGATTTGTTTAGTATCATTTAGTAGTTATTTTTGTTATTATATTTAAGGTCACTGATACCTTTGTGTCAATATTTGAAAATATAATCTTTATAATAGCTAATAAATTATCAGAATATAATTAAAATATACTATTCAGATATTCAGAAAATATATTATTTTCCCAAATGCAATATAAATAAGTTCCATACTTACCAAACACCGAACTATTGACCTAAAAGAAAGTTGCCTTTGTTTTCATGTGTCACTGAGGCAAAACAAAATCCAGAAAAAATTATTTTGGAGAGTAACTAGGAATCTTTCAGCTAAGTAAGGTAAATAAAATATTTAAAATGATTCTAAAGTTATGACCCCATATTACTATGAAAATATAAGCCATAGAGTATCTATAGTTTGCTTTATGCAAATATCAATGTCAGTGCTATTTTAGTCTTAATTTTTCACTCACTTAAACTAACATTCTTAACCAAAGAATGCTACTTTTGTGACATTAAAAGCAAACCAAATGCCAGAAGATATTCTTATCTATTTTTAAACAAATCAAAATTATTTAAGAAAAATCTCAGCTGTTTTTTTTTTCAGCTTATTATGGGGGTACAAAAGTTCAGGTTATATATATTGCCCATGCCCCGCCCATCCCCCCGAGTCAGAGCTTCAAGCGTGTTCATTTTCCAGACAGTGCGTATCGCTCTCATCGTGTAGGTATACACCCATACCCCCAGTCAGAACATTCAAGTGTGACCATTCCTCAGACGGTGCGCTATGCACTCAGCTATTTGATTATTTGCATGTGTGTATGTCATCAGAAACATGTCTAAAGCCTTAGTAATTTCCTATTATGCATGCTTAATCATAAAAGATTGCCATTTGCTTTTATTAAGCCTTATAATGGCTTAAACAAATGCTCTTTACCCTGTTTTCAATAACCATAGAAATTGCTCCAGTTTTCTCCAAAATTATATTCAGATATTGTTTCATGAAAAGTTAAAGAAGAGGTTTTATTTCCCTCCCTTCCCTTTGGTTTTGATAATTTTGTTTTGTCTCCTATTCCTGTTTATGATTGCAATCAAGAGTACATTAATAGCAACCAACCCCAGACTTTCCTGATGATTGATATTAGACTAAAATCTGTTTATAATTTTATCATATATTTGTACTAACCAATGAATATGAGCTCTAATATTTTAAATTTCAGTCCTTTATTGCTGCAATTACTGTAAAACTGTAGAAAAAAGAAAGGTTTAGCTTGGTCAGAGAACTACAGAGCCATGTGCCACTCTACAATCAGAGCACAAGCCTCCGTGTTGATGTAGAAGATCCTGCTGGCACTCTGCCCAGATTCCTTTCTCTGGATGTGTACATCAGACTCCGTATACCTTGAATGAAGGGTACTCACATTCATAGCTGCACCTTTCTGGGAATCATTCTCCACAGACCAGAGACACTTACTGTGTTACAGGGAGCTAGGAGGTTAACTTTTCAGGTGTGAGCCTCTCACCAATCCAGGTACCTATTCACAGGTATAGAATCACCTTTGGGGTTGCCTGTGTTCCCTGGGCTGGAGTTGTGGGCCTAAGGAAAGAGGAGGAACTTACCTGGGTCAAATTCCTCTCCCCTTAGCAGCTTAATTCCATTTGGTATAAAGAATAAAAAAAAAAAATTCTCTTTCATTGATCAACCTATGGTACCCTACTTTGGTGGATGGTGGGTGTTGGGGGGGGGGTCCTAGGAGCTGGTAGGTACCTCACATATACCAAGTTGCAGGCCAGAGCCACCAAGTACTTGTAATAATATGCATTCACCCAGCATATTCACCCAGCACACAAAGAACAGCTATCTTTGTTCAAGAGAGCATGGCGTTAAATTTCAATCAAACAAAAAATACCATGACAGATTGAGATACCATAGAACAGTAGTAAAACACTTCATAGTTTAGCAATTTTCCCACTACTTTTGAACAAAGATCCCTGGTTCCTAAAAGTTTACAGCCCCTTATTTGTTTATTTTCCATATCTTGATGCAAAATATGGGTATTACCAAAGAATTGTCCTGTGGATGACTTTTGTCCCTTTCCTTTCAATTATGTTGTCTTTCTTCGTCTTAACTTTGCTTCCTTGTGGTTTAATATATAATATCTGTGTGAATGACTATTGTATTAATTCTCTATGACTGCTGTAACAAATTACTACAAACCTGGTTACCTAAAACAATGAAAATTAATTATCTCAATGTCCTGTAAATCAGAAATTTCAAATGATACTAAACTAAAATCAAGCAATGCTGTGTTCCTTTCTAC
>JAQIFY010003670.1:0-12357 GCA_028533085.1 Varecia variegata
ACCCCCGCCCCAGCAACCTGGCCAAAAGTCCTCCTACGGAAGGAAGCAGGGCTCCCATGGCCGACCTGCCTCACCTGCCTCTCCCTCCTCTGGGGGCTCCTCACAGTGGGGCCTCCTTCTCCAGGGTGAAATCATCACCTTCTCCCCAGTAAAGCTCCTGGGACTTCAGAGCCCCCGTCATGACTCAGTGAAAAGAGCACTGGGCAGTGAGTCAGACCCAGCAAAGTTGGAACCCCGGCTCTTCCACCAATTACCTGCGTGACCTCGTGCCGGGGCCTCCCCTCTCCATTTCCCACGTGGAGGACGGGGCCACAGCAGCCCCTACCTCGTGAGGCTGTGAGCCTTCCCCAGGACCACGTCAGAAGTCTTAGCACGGAGCCCAGCACACAGTGAGCTCTGACTAAGCGCTGGCCGGTGTTCCAGTGGTTGTTAATTAGTAAGCCCCCCTCCACCAAAGGCTAAGCGAGGTCAGGGCTGTTAATTTCCTCCTATAAACCAGAAAATTGATAAGGGGATTTAAAATATCTTTAAATGTAAGGTCAAATACAAAGCTAGAAGACAAGAACCTGGAGATAGCCCCCTCCCACCACCGCCACCGCTGATTTGGATTCCCCCCGCCAATTCCTGGGGAGGGGAAGGGACGGGACCATTTCCTGAGCAGATGGGGCAGGAGGATGCGGGGGGAGGGGGGGCACCCCAGATCGCAGGAGTCCCGTGCCCAGCGTGCTGTGCCCACCCGGGCGTAGTTAAGGGGTCATGGAGGCAGCACAAGGCGCCAGGGGAGCAGGGCGGTGAGAGCCCCTCCGCCCAGGGCTCCCCGCTCAGGATGCTCGACTGCACCCCCACGCCACCCTCTCTGGGCTGCACTACCAGCAGGGAGCAGCGGGTCATCTGAAAGACTCCAGGAAGCTCATTCAAGAGCCATGAGAGGCTCCACACCAGGCCACCCTGCAGATGGACGGGGGAACAGGAGAGTGGAGAGAGACCTCCCCCTTCCCAGGAGACCACAGCCCCACCCCTGCCATGATCCGGGCTCTACCCTCACCTTTGCCCAGGTAGTCCTGGAAGAGAGGGGAGGAAGGCATGTCTGATTGTAACCGAGACACTCTCTCCCTTCAGGCCTGGTGGACTAGACAGGGGTCAAGGAAGGTGAAGGACCCCAAAGAAGAGGAGCAGGGGGTCAGAGTCCATGGGGGTAGGGCTCAGAGGGAGCACATCCTATTCTGGGCCAGGCATTGTGCTAATAACAATAGGTGACTCTCATGTGACACTTACTCTGTACCAGGCACTGGGCCAAATGCTTTTTATTTAGTCCTCGCAACCGCCATGGGAGGGGAGTACTATTATCATTTCCACTTTACAGTTGCAGAAACTGAGGCACAGAGAGGTTAAGGCACACGTCCAAGCAAAGCACGGTGCATACAAGACCTCACTGAACTATTCTCACAACTCCATACTGTGAGGAACTATTTTTATCACCGTTTTATAGAGAAAGAAACTGTGGCTCAGAGAGGTTAAGTAACAGGCAGAAGGCCACACAGCTAGGAAGTAGGATAGTATGAATTAGAACACAGGAGTTTTTTAGCCGCCCCCACCTCAAGTTTGGCTCACGATCACCTTATCACATTGCCGTCAACCCTGAAATGAAGGCACGTTATCACAAGTCCCGTTTTCCAGAGGAAGAAACTAAGACCCCAAGGGGTGAAGTAACTAGTGCAGGGCACATGGCTCATAATCAAACTGCCTTAATCAGGACTGGAGCCCAGCCTGTCTGCCTCCACGCTCTAGGATACCACGTGGAGGCTACACCTTCCCCATCAGACCAGGCACTCCAGGAATGAGGGGCTATTTCCAGAAATTCTGCAGCATCTCCAGCTAGGAGTCTGCTCAGTGCGGAGAGGTTGGGTCCCCAGGCACAGCTGTCTACAGATTCCGAGCTCACAGTTAGGGAGTTTCCTATCCTGGAAGGTCTGCATCAGAGACGAGAGGGCTGGGGACACTCTGTGAGCTTGCTGTGGGTGGGGCCTGTTTGGGGATGCGGGAGGTGGGGGGGTGGTGGTGGACCTGCTCTCAAAGAAACTCCAAATGCCACCCTGTTCCCAAGAGCTCCCCTTGGAATCCTTGACTCGTGGGAGCCCTGCTCGCCCCTTGCGACCTCTCCTCCGCCTGTGGCTCTCAGCTTGAGGAGGACAAGCCACCTGCGGGGTGCCCTGGCTGCCCCTCTCTGGTCTGGGTGGCCGTGGGCAGCAGGCTTGTCGCTCTAGGCCTTGTTTCTGCGAGGAGAGCGGAGGGTCCCACCCACCTCAAGGCCCCACACATATCGAGCCATGCGAGTCCCCAGCCAGGCCCAGGACACTCAGGAACCCACTCCACCGGCCACTCGCTCGGCCTGGCGCTGGCGTAGGACACAAGTGTGACAGGCTCGGGAGGACAGGAGCTGCCCGCTGCTGGCTGCTGCCGGAGCCCAAGGTGCTTGTCCCCTGAAAGTGCACAGGACACACAAAAGAGGGAGGGAGCCAGAGAGAGGGGGGAGAGAAATGACAGAGGGACAGAGCACAGGGAGACTCACCAAGACAGAACCAGAGAAAGAGACAGAGAGCACTGGAGAGAGTTGCAAACACAGAGAACAGCACAGGGGGACAAACCCCAAATCCACATATAGGCCTTGAGGCAGGGAGGAGCCAGAGAACAGGGAAACACACAGATGCAGGAAAAGGGAAGGGGTGTGGCAGGAGACAGAGAGAAAGCCAAATTCCAAAAAAAGAAAGGACGGGGCAGGGGTGTGAGGAAGAAAGGAGAGAGGAAGAGGAGGGAGGAGCAGGAGCAGCTGGGGGCCTGGAGGGAGCAGAGAGGGCACAGCAGCCCAGCCCCCCGCCCCCCACCACGCTGTGCACGTGGCTCCTGATGTCCTACAGGCACGGGACGATAACCATTAATCTCTATAAATAATTTTACCCACCCAGGCTCCTAAATGGGTTCTCTGTGTCTGAGAAAGCTTTTAAAATCCATTTGCTTGGTAAACATGCAGGCAGCAAACAAAGGCCTCTTCCTAACAGCAGGAAAGGAGGCTGGAAGACCAATTAGGCTGAGGGGTAATTAGAAAGGAGAGGAGCACAGGCCAGCCCTGCGCCTGCTTCCCTCCCAGGGCCCTTCACCCCACATCCCGCCCTGGAGGGACACCCTGTGGGCATCTCAGTCATTGCCCTGCCCTGATCCCACGGAGGGGGATCTCATTAACAGATCCCTGAGGGGGAGTGAAACCTTGGCTGGTCTTCCTAAGGGTTCAGGAAGTTCTTCTCCATCTCTAGCCTGAGTCCCTCATGCTTTTCCACGTCCTCCTGCCTTTAGACCTGATGTTTCACCAGTCACAGCTGCCTAAAGACAGATTGGACAGCCGCACAGGTAAGGAGTTTCTAATCCCTAACTCTGAGCCCCAGTGTTCAGTGTTGGCCCGAGGCACTTCCTCCAAAGGTGATAGGTTTTGGGGCCCCTCCTGGCCATACCCTGCATGCATTCCATTTTGTCAACATCCCCCCTAAATCTTACACTAAGATCTGGACTTGCCCAGAAAACAACCTTGCACCTTATTTAGGCTTCTGTATTGATGGAGCCTGGGAGAATGTTAGCTATTTGGGCGTCTATACTTCTCACCTCCAAAAAATAACAGCCGCCCGGTGTCCACTGTCAGTTTGCTAAAGCCCCAGGTCTTTGTCATTCCTGCTGCCCCAGCCTCGACTCTTGGGAGCCCCAAAGCAAGACTTGCCCTTTGTTCCTGGTGAGCTTCATCTTGGATTCTGGACTTCAATCCACCAAGATCCTCTTGGATCTGATTCTGTCATCAGTTTATTCACGGTCCCTTCTGGCCCTTACTCAGCCTCTGCGGGCTGAGCTCCAGAGCACTGCTGGGGACACTCTGGGGTTGCTGGGGATGGGGGACCCTTGTCTCCCCGACTCTCAGGGCTGGTCCCTTTGTGGGCTGCCATCGAGCCCTCCGTTCACGCTGCACACGTCACCCAGCTGTGCCAGAGCCCCACTGGCAGCCCCAGCCTCACGGGCCATGCTCCCACGTGGTCCGAGATGCTGAGGCACCCCCAGCCAGCACTTCCTGATCCCCAAGTGGCTACAGTGCCACGACTTATGAGTTTGGGCTAAGCCCACCCCTGCAGGCTCTAGATGGCAAGGAGGGGACCGGCATCCTCCACACCAGTACCAGGTATCACTAAGCAAGAGCCTGCCCCTCCCAGCTCCAGGTATCACTAAGCAAGAGCCTGCCCCTCCCATGCCTAGAGGCCATGGGAAGAATGGCCCATGGGAGGGAAGGGCCGATGGATGACAGATCTGTTTCCCGGTGCGGGTATCTAACAGCTCGATGCAAAAGGCCAAAGGTCGCCCAGGGATGCGGTGGTTGTGGCTTCCCAAACTCCACCTCCACCAAAGAGACAGAGAAAAGGAGCCCAGGACTCCAGCCAGCCTTTCCTGAGCCCCGTGTCCAGCAGAGGCCAGGGCCGAGGCGGGGGTGGGCAGGGTACACATCACCAGGGAGAATTCATCCTGGATGGATTCTGGGAAAAGCAAATCACCTGACAATGGACACTTTAATTTAAAAGCGACCTGTCCAGTCACTAACACCGTGGATTTTGTGTTTGAATGCAGCTCTGCCACTTAGCTGCTGGGTGATCCTGAGAAAGTTACTTAACCTTTCTGTTTTCTCATGTGTAAAATGAGAACACTACTGCCTCTATACAGGGGTCATCTGGACATTCACTGAGGGCACACAGCGTCCATCTCAGCCCCATAGAGTAGGTGCTGTGGGTTCAGATCCATTTTCAGAAAGCCTTGGAAGCAGATTTTTGAAAGGTAGTTCAGTGCATATCCTACTTATTCCATAGTGCCCCCAGGGTGCACCCCATAACCAAATGCATGAGTGTGTCTGCAGTGAACATGGGACCATGCACACAAAGCAAAATGAGCGAACTCTATATCTAGTTTGTAGTTTCATATCCATTCAAGTCAAGTTTTGTCACCAAATGAGCTTTGAAAAAAAGTTTGGTTTTTAGGGGTTGTTGGTTTTCTGAACTGCAGGTAAGAGGTGTGGACCTGAGTTATAGTCCAGTTTTACGGCTACAACCGTAAAATACACTGACATCCCTAATTCTCCAGAGCGGAGGTTACGTCCTCAGTCTGGGAGCTCCCTTGGGCTGGGCTGTGTCTCCGCCATCAGACTAGGGGATCCCCCTCCAGGCTGGGGGGTCCTGGCTTGCAGGGACGTCCTCCCAGCGGTCAGACGCTGCCACCCAAAGCCCACCCCTCTCCCGACAGCTCCAGCGCAGCTGCCCCTGTTTGTGTTTGCTTAGCATTTCCTCGCAGCCCCCGCGGTTCTGTTAGTTTTCATTGCTCCTTTATTAATTGGCTTTTCTGTCCTTGGGATTATTTGATTTCCACTTAATTGCTTGATGACAGCGAGGTTTATTTTTGTTCTTTTCTTTCCCAGAAAAGGGGTGGGTATTGGAGAGTGGGCCAGGCTGGCTGCTCAGGGCTGTCTGGTCCTCTGCCTGCCCTCGGGTCCCCTTCCCACCTGTCACCCTACGGGGGGTGGAGGCTGGGGCCCAGAGGCTGCCCTAGCTCTAAGCCCCAGGCCAGGGGTTTGGGGGCTGAGGAGCAGGGACACCTGTGATATTTACAGCCAGGGTCTGGCTGCTGCAGACCCAGTTAAACCCCGGTGCCCTGCGCTGGCAGGGCGGGGCCTTGAGCACACACCATCACTCATTCTCAGCAGGCTGTACGGTCGAGGCAACAGAAGCTCCCAGGGAACTTGCCTGCAGCCACGGAGCCAGCGTGTGGCACGACGGGAAGCCAAATCTGTCAGATGCAGAAGACAGACCCTTCCCTTTTACACGCACGAGCCCTGCCCTCTAGGAACTGTCAGAGCGCAGCAGTGACCGACAGGTAAGCCAGCAGTCATCAGTGAACGTGGAAGGCAGAAAACGGCCCTGCCACGTGGCCAGCAAAAAACCCACAAAACCCTGCAATCTGATCCCATTGGGGGTAAGTGAATACTATCTCTATACATGTATGAAAAGATTCATTCTTTCAACAAATATTTGCTGAGAGCTTTGTGTGCCTGTTTCTCGTCTAGTTACTAGGGGATACACGGTGGTGGAAGACAAGGTCCTGCTTTCGTGGAATTTGCCCTCCCCAGGGAAAGATGGATCACACGTGAGTAAATCAACAAGTGACAAGTGACAATTCCAAATTGTGCTGTGCAGGATATAGGGGCAATATTAAGTGGCATGGCCAGGGAAGATCTCTCCAAGAAGGTGGCATTTTGTTGAAACCTAAGTGATGAGGAGTCACGTGACAATCAGGGCAAGACTGTGCCAGGCAAAGAGAATGGCCTGTGCAAAGGCCCTGGGGTAGGAATGAGCTTGCTGTGTTTGAAGACCAGACAGAAGCCTAGGATGGGAGTGGGGAGGAAGAGGTCAGAGAGGAAAACAGGCAGCAGATCAGAAAAGGCTCTGTCAGCTGTGGCATGCCGTTTGGATTTTATATTAAGTAAAACGGGATGTCATGGAAGGATTTTAAGTTATGTGTAGAAAAAGATCTGGACGGACACCTGTTATACTCTGAGCGGTGGTTATCCCTGGAGAGAAAGTGTTGAGGGGTGAGAGAGGAAAGGATGGGGATTTGGGGTCAGCAAGTTGAATATCAAGATACAGGGTGGGAAGCAAACCTGGGGCCATTCACAGGCTCAGAGGGGCCCAGCGCTGGGGAGGCAGATGGCTTTAGCCAGAGGTCTGGGGTGGGGACAGGGGAAGGGATACCCAGATGCCAGTGGAAGAGGCCACTGGGCAGGGAGATGCGGAGTTGCTGGAAGCTGTGTCTGGCCCAGGGGACCCTGAGAAGTCTGAGGTGAGTGTGCCAGGTCAGGGCAGGCCCTGAAAACCTTGACAAGGACCTGGGCTCCCAGGACATGAGCGGAAGGGCAGGCTCTGCAGATTGGACGTTCACAGTGGGGGTTGGGGAGGAGAAGTTATTACTAGGTAAGAGGCTGCAGCCTCTGGAGTCCTGAAACTGGGTCACTCGGAATCACTATTTCATTCATTCATTCATTCATTCAGTGAGCATGTACTGAACACCTGCAAAGTACCAGGCATGTCCTCCTCCTTGGAAATAGAAGAGTGACCATGACAGGCTTGGATCCTGCCCTCTTGGACCTTAGAGCAGTGTGGACCTGACCAGACCTACCCCACCCCTCCTCAGGGAGAAAGTAAGCTCTCTGAGCGTGCACAGTATGCCAGGCACGCGCTAGGTCTCTCATATGCATCACACTGTTTAGTCCTCGTGACGACTCCAGGAGGAACTATCCTGTCCATGGTTTATAGATGAGGACCCTGGGGCTTGGAGAGGTTGAAGGATTTGCTCAAAGTCACGCAGCTGTAAATGGGAGCTGGAATGCGAACGCAGATTTGTCAGAACCTAAATCCTGGGCTCTATTGGTGCCACCATGCTGGGAGCTGGAGAAGGGTCTTGTCTCTTTTCATAGACTGTGCAGGGCTGGATGGCTGGTGATTACTGGGTATGTGGTGGGGGTACAGGGTGTTGGGGACGTCACTAGAGACTGACAATACTGGAGGGAAGGGATGTCACAGGGAATCTGGCAGAAGGTGTCTCCCCCATGTGTGGGAATCTAGGCCCACGCCTTGCATGGAGCACTCAGAAGGCTCTCTGAGCTCACCCCCAGCCCTAGGGGGCTCTCTAGCTGGGGACATTTGGGGCCAAAACTTCAAGGTTAGACCCCTTTCCTTCCACTAAATTTGAGCTTCCAGATCTGCTCAAAAATTTCAGTGGCCACCACCTCCCCTCCGCCCCCAACTACCTACAAATTTACATGTGATCTTGAAGCCTGGCATTCAAAGCCTGAACCAATCTGGCCTCAAACTCCTCAGGCTCACATTTAAACACCTGACACCTCCATACATGCTCCATTTTGTTTCAAGCCAGGGGTCTTAGCCAGGGGGTCTTAGGTGGCCAGGAATATAAACCTACCCACGTTAACATGAGGACCCAACTGGATACCTCGTGTGGGGTCCCCAGGGCTTTACCCGACCCCACTTCCTTCTCCTGCTCCTTGCTGCATGCCAGCTTTCCCTGCTTGCAGCCGTCACTGGGGCCCCGGGCGCCATCCCTGCTCCCACGCGGCGCTTCCTGTCAGCTCCCCTGCACACCCCCATCCACCTGACTCCTGCTCAGGGTTCCCAGATGCAGGGCTCTGATTGGCTCAGCATAGATCAGGGGTTCGCCCCTGGTCCAACCAGCTGTGCCTTCAAGGGATGATGCCCTCGGACACAGGACTGCCCTCTCTAAGGGGCCTGGGTCTCCAAGAGTGGCCGGTGGGCTGGCGGCAATGGCTGGCATTGGGCCACTTGCTATTCTTCAGGCAGACCGATACTTGCCAGCCTTACTTATGCTGTCCCCTCCACCTGGAACAGCTGCCTGCAGATCTCTGTCCTTTGGGGTCCAGACCAAGTTATTTGATTTCTCCAGTCCTCCAACTGGGTGACAGCCCCTACCCCCCAACACCTTTAGGTGGTCCTTTCCCGACCTCTTGCACCGTGGCCTGCCCAGGCCTTTCCCCCCTCACGCCCTGATGTGGTCCTGCCAGCCCCAGTTTGCAGGGGCACAACATGCTCCGCCTCAGTCTGCCCCTCCCCACCCCCAGCGCCCAGCACTGATGCGCAAACAAATTGAAGACAGACGAGCAGGTGTAAGCTCTAAAGGCCCAGTCGGGCCCGTGCTGCTGTCTCACTGGGAGAAACCACTTGCCAGGCTTTTCCACGGCAAAGCTGACCTCTCTCTAGATTTAGAAAATTTCTCCTCCCCCTTCTGAGTCCTCCCCAGACCAGTCGTCAAGACAACCCCCCTCTCAATCCATCCCCCACCCCAGGTTCCCGCTCTGGAGCCCACCTCCTCCCCTCCCTGACACCCAATCTGCGCCCCCAGGTGGGGGAGGGGGAGTCACTCCCCCACCCCCTCCCCACACCTGCAAAACCTTTTAAATCAGAGATTACGAAGTCAAAATGCTCAGATGCTGAAGATGATCATCACGCCTCCCTCACCCCTTTCCCCAAAGAGCAGGGTCTCACTTGCACTGTCCATTCTCAGCCCCATTAATTTTTTTCCCCCTCTCTCTTCTTTTTAAACACAGGGTCATTGAAACTCTCTTTTCACAGATGAGACGCTTTCAACTTTGGCACAGGAACCTGGGTTTGATTTTTTCTTTTAATCCTCATAATAGGCTTTTCCTAGCCAGAGCCCTCCCTGCCCCTCCCCCGCCCTGGGATCTGCCCATCATTCTGGCTGCGGCCACAGTAAAAGCCCAGGTTCACTGGGGGCTTATTGTACACAAGGCCCTTCACCTGCGTGGTCACACCCAGCCTTCCCAACAGCCCCAAGAGGTAGGCACCATGGCCACTAGGACTGCTCTACAGATGAGGAAACGGGCTCTGAGGAACTCAGCAACTTGTCCAAGATCACACAACAGGTACGTGGTAGATCTAGGATTGGAAGCTGTCTGGCCTTGGAGCCCAAGCTGTTCCCAATGCTGCGCTCAGTTTAGGTTGTTTTTAATTCTTCAGGTTTGGGAGGAGCCAGGTGGAAAGGGGCTGAGTGGGACTGAGGAACTCTTACATGCATGGAAAAAAATGCTATCTGTCATGAGCACCAGGTCAGACAGCTGACCGTGTTGCCAGTCAGGGTGGTCCCTAGTCAGCGGCACCCACAGATCAGGCCTGTCCTCACCTCCCCTGGAGGCTGCCCCGCCCATGTAGACAAGCCACCCGTTCCAAGGCCAAGACAGCTGTAAGGCCCCAGGGCCGTGGGTGGCATCAAAGTAGCACTAGATGGAAGCAGACTGTGCCAGGGCAACTCCCCCCAATTTCACAAGGTTAGCTCACTTTCTTCCAGCCTCTGCTCAGATGTCACCTTCTCAGAGAGACCAACCCAGCAACACTGTCTCGAATTGTAGGTCAGCCCCACCACTGCCTGACCCCCCTGCCTTGCTCCGTGTCCTTCTTCCCTCCAGCCAGCTCATCTCTTTTGTCCTGGTGTGTGTGTCTGTCTGTCTGTCTCGCCATATAAGCACCATCGGGGCAAGGATCTTGCCCATTTTGTGGTCTGCTCTGTCCCCACAGTTTCCAACGGTGCCTGGCCCAGAGGTGCATGGTCACTGAATGAGGTAGGTCTTTAGTTCTGGGAAGGCAGGACCAGCACCGCCTGGGCCATGGTCAGGGTCAGCTGTTTGAAAGCAGCAAAAGGATGTCACATCCAGGCCCCTGTAAAACCACCCAGCTGTGCGTGAGCGTGTGAGCGAGGGCAGTGAGAACCAGGACGCAAGGCCAGGCCAGGGAGGAAATTTCCACTGAGTGGCCCTAATGATTATGGCAATTATAGCCACACATTTCTCTCCATTGCAGCATATGCTTCTATTCAATCAGAAGGGTCCAGGCTAACACTGCGGGGCGTGTGTCTGTGTGTGTGTGTGTGTGTGTGATGAAAGAAACAATTGGAAAAAGACATTCAGAGCCAATAGACAGCCACAGACAGACAGAAAATGAGATGAGAGGGGGGTGGGAAGGAGAGCCGGAACTGCCCAGAATATCATACAGAATTGCTTGACTATGGCACCTCACACACCCTACTGGAATTCTTGTTGCACTATCTCATTGTGTGTAGTTAGGGGTGTGCTCGTCTCTCTCTCCCCTGCTGCAGCTCTTTGAGAGTAGGGACGATGTCACGTGCACTTTGACCTCCTGTGCCCAACTGGGTGCCTGATGTGCAGTAGGTGCACAGTACATCTCTGATAACTGGCCTTGTCTTCACTGCACTTAGTTGGCTGGGCCAGGGGAGGATGGGTATGGGAGCTCCCATGAGGACCAACAGTGGGCCCGGCCAGCCTCTGCCCCTTACCAAGGAAGGTGGCAATGGAGACACCCCTTGCCCTCTTTAGACCTGGTTTTGGCATCCCTGAAATAAAGTTACACTAGATGATCCCTCAGAGTGATTCCAGCTCTAATATTCTGTGAATATATGAGAGTTTTGTTCCACATTCTGTGAGCCACTTCCTCAATAGAGGCAGCTACTCTCCTTACCTAGAGGGAAACTGAGGTTCCTCCAGAAGAGATATGATGTGTCTGGCCTCATCGCCTTGCCCCAGAGGTCAGCCCCCTCTTTTTCCTGGGGGGGTACCCCAGCTTTCTAGGATCTACTGTTTGCCTTCCGTGAGGTCATTGTCCATTACACATAGCTTGGCTCAGACTCCAGGATGGCCCAGCCCTTCTCTGCTTGTCCAACCCCTCCTCAATCCCAGCGTCTTATCACTGCCAGAGAGACCATGCCAAAGCTCAGCTCTGATTATGTTACCCCTCGTGCAGGTCCTTTAATGCTTAGGCGCAGTCTCTCACCCAGCATTCAAGCCCCTCCACAATATGACGCCAACCTTCTCTCTCCCTTTCCGGCTTTCAGTTCCCTATTTCCCCCTCCCTTCTCCAGACCCGAGCTCTCCCCACTCCATGCCTTTGTGCATGCCAGCGCCCCTCCCAGAATGCCCCCCAGCCCCAGTATTAACTCTCTCTACTCACTCTCCAGTGACCCACAGAAAGGCCACATCCTCTCTCTCCATTAAACCTTCCATAACTCTCCAAACGATTGGAACATTTGACCCAGGCGTGCCCCCTGCCCTCTGTCTGTATTTGTGTGGACATCGTGGAGGGGTGTGTCAAGGATTATCTCTGACTGGTCTGTGTACCCTTCTCACACCAGCCACTGACCTGCACTCACTAGGTGCTCTGTATTCTTGGTGGCATGGGACATCCAGGACTCCAGTCCAGGGTGGAAATGACCAACACTGGAGCGCATGCGCTATTCCAGACACTGTTCCAGCTTTGTGTTATAATAGAAAATACAGTAGTGATGCTCCTCGACTTACAATGACTTTATCAGACATAACCCCATGGTGAGTTGAGGAGTGTAGTGTATGCATATCAATTTCACACCATTGTAAAGTCGAAAATTGTAAGTCAACCATCATACATCAAGACCATCTGTATATTTGGTCTTTGTCCTTGATTCCTGGCATGGAGCTCCTAAAACCTAAAACCTAAAACCTAAAACCTAAAATCGAATTTCCTGATTAATTTCCACCCCCAGCCTCGTGGGAAGGGTGAGGGGCTGATAACTGAGTTCATCACCAAAGATCACAATCTTGCCTATGTAGCGAAACCTCCATGGAAACTCCTAAGCAATGGGGTTCAAGGAGCTTCCGAACTGGCGAACACATCCACATGGCAGGAGGATGGTATG
>JAQIFY010003671.1:0-12357 GCA_028533085.1 Varecia variegata
ACAGCAGCAACAAAAATAAATAAATGGGATCTGATCAAATTAAAAAGCTTTTGCACAGCCAAGGAAACTATCATTAGAGCGAATAGACAGCCTACAGAATGGGAGAAAATATTTGCTCTCTACACATCTGATAAAGGGCTGATAACAAGAATCTATCTAGAACTTAAAAAAATCAACAAGAAAAAAATCAAACAACCCCATCAATAAATGGGCAAAGGAAATGAACAGAAACTTTTGAAAAGAAGACTGAATAATGGCCAGCAAACATATTAAAAAATGCTCAACATCTCTAATCATTAGGGAAATGCAAATCAAAACCACAATGAAGTATCACCTAACCCCAGTGAGATTGGCCTCTATCAAAAAATCCCAAAACAACAAATGCTGGCGAAGATGTAGAAAGATGGGAACACTCTTACACTGCTGGTGGGACTGCAAATTGGTGCAACCTCTGTGGAAAAGAATTTGGAGATACCTCAAAGAACTAAAAATAGAAATACTGTTCGATCCAGCAATAGCACTACTAGGCATCTACCCAAAAGAGCAAAAGACATTCCATAATAAAGACATCTGCACCCGAATGTTTATGGCAGCACAATTCACTATTGCAAAGATGTGGAAACAACCCAAGTGCCCATCAATTCATGAGTGGATTATTAAAATTCGGTATATGTATACAATGGAATATTACTCAATTATAAGAAACGACAGTGATCTAGCACCTCTTATGTTTTCCTGGATTGAGCTTGAGCCCATTATCCACAGTGAGGTATCACAAGATCAGAGGAACAGCCTCCACATGTACTCACCATCAAATTGGCACTAACTGATCAACACTACGGTGCTCATACGGTAGTAATATTCTCCAGGGATTAGGGGGTTGGGGAGGTAAACTCACAACTAATGGACACAGACATGGTGAGCATTGTAGAGGGGAAGGGCATGCCTCTAAACCTTGCTTGGGTGAGGCAAAGACATAAAATGTAACCAGAAGAAATTTGCACTTCTGTGTTTATTGCAGCATTATTCACAATAGCTAAAATATGGAATCAGCTTAAGTGTTTATCAAGGGATGAATGGATAAAGAAAATGTGGTATATATACACAGTGGAATATTATTTAGTCATGAAAAAGGAAATTTTATCATTTGCAGAAACTTGGATGTAACTGGAAGACATTATTTTAAATGAAATAAACCAGGCACAGAAAGACAAATATTGCATTGTCACACTCATATATGGGACCTAAAAAAAAAATTGATCTCATGGAGGTAGTGAATAGAACGGTGGCTACTAGAGGTTAGTAAGGGTGGTGGGAAGGGGCAATGAATAGGTGTTGGTTAATGGGTGATACTATTAAATAGAAAGAAACAATTCTAGTGTTCAATAGTGCAATAGGGCAACTATAGTTAACAATAATTTATTATATTTCAAAATAGCTAGAAGTTTTCAAATGTTCCCAACATAAAGCAATGATAATTGTTTGAGGTGAATCATGTCCCAATTACCCTGATTTGATCATTATACATTATATGCTTGTATCAAAATATAACATATACTCTATGAATATGTACAAATATTATGTATCAACAAAAAATTTTAAAAAATAACCTCAGCGTCAAAAAGTAGTCACAAAATTCAGACAAAATCGCTAACTACGAAATTCCTAAAAATGGACAGTTAAAAAACTTTACAAGTTAAGAAAAAGACACCTTCTTGAACCTTGAACCAGTGAAGTCTGATTATCTATATAACTGTTAGAACACAAATTAGCTCAACTTTTCTAGAAAGAAATTTGGCAATATGTCTCAAAAGCCCTGAAAATGTCTCTTTTTTATAGGAATTATACTTTCTGGAATTTATCCTAAAAGAATTATCAGGAATGCCTACAGATTCAGGTATAAAATATTAATAATAGCTAGCTATGTATATTTTAGAAAAGCAAAAACACACCAAAAAGTTAAAAATGTTTTTCTCTGGGTTATGAAATTGCAAATGGGTTTTACATATTTTTATACTTTTTGTTATATTTCAAAGGTTCTACAATGTCCATATATTACATTTATAAATCAGCAAATAAAAATAAATGCTTTCCTCTTTTACAAGAAGAACCATGTTACTAGAGTTCTGGTCTCAAATCAAATAAAATCTCTGGGTACCTTCATGTCTCAGTTTGTCCTTTCACAAAATACGAACAAAAATAAAGAATATATTTTTGTTTAAACACACACAAAGTTATTTCAGCCTACAGGTAAAAATTTTGAACTATATTACAGAGAAATTTATTGTGAAAATGGGAACATGTTTTATAATAAAATTTCTGTTTCTCACTCCAGAAAGGACCATCTCTCTCAGTTTGTTTCTGTCAGCTGAAATTCATCCATCTGAGACTAACAGACACATGGGAGACATACTCGAGTACCTAAATAATGAAATAACTTTCAGCCAATAAAAAAAAAATTTCTGGGCTATATAAGCTACCCATATGAAAGAATCATTGCCTAGCCCCTCTTTTGAGCAAAACGGGTAGTTGGTGAACTTACATAAAAGAGAAAGAAGGAAAAAAGAGATTCAATGCTGCCAAAATAAATTGTCTGTGAGCAGTTATTTCCCAAAACAGTAGTTCTCAAACCTCTATGTGCATCAGAATCATCTGGAAAGCCCTCTACAAATACAGGTCTTTGGATATCACTATACTGAATCAGAATCTCCAGGACACAGCAAACAGTAGGTTTAGCCAGTACCCTAGACGTTTCTGAGGCAGGTAGACTGTGGACTGTATTTTTCAGAAGTCTTTTAACATACAAAGGGTTGAGTATTAGATGTCCCAAACTACTTCTGGGCGCACCAGTGTTCATCCAAATCTCACTAGATGTATAAAAATAAACAAAATGTACTTCACTAGTTACTTTAACATGAAATATTAGTAGAGTCTTCTTTCAAGCAAGTTTTTACCTCTCTTCAATATCTTTTTCATCCCCCCCACCACTCCCTACCATCTAAAAGAGATCTTGACGATTAAACACCTTTCACTTGAATTTGCCTAGAATGATATGATTCCCGATACTACCAAGTAATGTAACTTCCTCCCAAAGGATGGACAAATAAAATGCACTGTTTGTGAAGCCCTAATAAGAAAGTCTGCTCACAGTGAGAAAACCAACAACATCAGCTCATCTGGCAAGATCTACTATTTGTACGAATTGAAATAAGGTTCTCATTTTCTTTAGGAAAAATAGGAATATGATCTAGAAGAAGGATAAAAGAGTGGATAGTCCTGTCTGAAGCACACATGTAAATGCATTTCTGCAGTACTCTAAGCAAACAAAAGAGGTCTGCTAGGGTAGAGAACTCAAGTACAACTCATTTAAACACCTAATGTTGGAATGATTATCAGAGTTTATGCTAATCTCTCTGCCATTTATTTTAGAAATGAAATAAAAATCGTGCTCTGGGAAAATATTATCATCTTCATTCTCTACAATATTTCATTAAGTGCACACACACACACACACACACACACACACATCCATCTCTCTAGGCCTCCTTATATATAATTAAGAACTTGAAGAATAGAAAACAAAAGAGTTTTTGAAACAAAGACAAACAGTTGTTTCTTTATTATGCTCACATGGGATTGAAATGGCTCCCCCACGCTACTCTAAGCTCTTTCCTTTGCATGGCCTTAGGACAACTCACCTTTTGGTATCTGCCTGCACCAAGAAGCAGTTTTACAGAGCTTTCACTAACTCATTCACTGCATAAGATTGTTTGACTGATACTTTTGCTCTCAATGGCTTGTTTATTTAAAAGAACATTAATGGTTCTTAGCACTCAGAAATTGCCAAAAAGTCAACAATTAGCTTTGGAGAGAAGAGTAAACAGGGACACAATGGTCAATTTGTCAAGTTAAACAAATATCATCTTGAAGTGTTAAGAGACCTCCATAAAGGCCAAAGCATTAGGTAAATAAACCAAAAAATGGGTGAGAACAGAAATATCAGTAGGAACAATCTACTAATCTATTGAAAGGCAATAAGAGCAGCATTTTTGGTGATTACTTAAATTCATAAAATACTCTCTTCATTGGAGGTTTTTGATTGCAGAATCCTGCTTATTCATTTTTTAGAAATATAGTACAAAATTTTTTTCTATGGTCTCAAAATAGATTTTTTTTGTTATAGCATAACTTATATATTTCAAATGGACAAAAAATTAGTATCATTTACAGTATCTTAAGATAAATTGCCTTTGAATGGAAGCTTCCTTTCCAGTACTTTGAGGTCCACAAGACGTATCTAGAAAATTTACTACTGCGGAAAATGAAGACTGCTTAAATCGAATGGGGGTAAGTGGAAGGGCCTGTGGTTTTTCTTTTTGATTAATTGCTGTAGCACTGTCCTTCACATGGCTGAGGGAGTTTCATATTTTCTTTAGACATCATTAGGCACCAAAGCTCTTGCAGGACAACTTTGATGCTATATGAATTCTGCCATTTTGCTAGCATTGATATGGCTCTTGAATCCACCACTCCATTAGAACTATTAACTCCATTCATATTAATTTTTGTTACAAATCTTACAAAGGGGGGTGCTTCTGGGTATTTAGGTCCACATTCTATTTTAAGGCTGTATATTCGGTTTTCATAAATCATTCTTGGAGGGCCAATTATCATCCCTGTCCATCTTGTAAGTGTCATGTCTTCATCATCTTCTAGACCCCAGATAACTGTGCCATCTCCTACTCCTTTCTGGTCTTCTTTGAGTTCTTCCAACAGTCAGAAATTGCGAGGGACTTTTACTCCCGAGCCCGTGGTGGCTGCCATCTTGCATTGCTGTCACTCTTCAAAATAGATTTTTGATATTTTTGGTTTTTCCTATGATTTTTCTATCCCTTCTTCCAGTTGCTTACTGTGTTTCAGTTAATTTTTCCTTTCATGCTTCTCAGCTTCTTTTGCCATATGCTCTAGTAATTTCCTATTTTGTATATTTCCTACTTTCAAGTATTTGGATGAGGTAGGCAAAGTAAAGGTCTCAAAAATATTCAGCATTAGTTATTTATGTTTCAAACGAATAGAATTTTGGGTGAGCTTTTTCTGTCGTCTCAGAATTGAGGGATAAGGCCCAAAGCTGAATCAAATCAAAAACATCAAAGTTTCTAAAGAGAAGCATCAGAGCCACCTGGGACCAGCAGACACCACCTGACCCTCCAGGTAGGGACTGAACTGTGCCCCTTTCTCATTCATATGTTGAAGTCCTAACCCCCAGTATCTCAGAATGTGACTGAATTTGGAGATAGGGTCTTAAAAGAGGAAAATGAGTTAAAATGAGGTCATTAGGGTGCCCCTAGTCTAATATGACTGGTGGCCTTCCAAGAAGAGGAAATCTGGACACAGGACCCAGAGAGAAGATCATGTGAAGACACAGGGAGAAGACAACCATCCACAAGTCAAGGAGAGGCCTCAGAAGACACCAACCCTGCTGACATCTTGATCTGAACATTTAGCTCCCAGAATTGTGAAAAAATATATTTTTGTTGTTTATGTCACCCAATCTGTGGTCCTTCTTTACGGCAGCCCTAGCAAACTAATACAACCAACCACTGTCTACCACAGTAGACACAGCCCTTGACTCTGTGGGAGAACAGAGCTTATAGTAGAGAACCCCATGGGGAGGAAAGGAGGACACCCTTCCTCCCTAATACAAGTGAGAGGGCCTTCAGGTTATTCATTCGGAAAGACTAGGGTAAATGCAAGAAGGGGAAACGAATATTTTGTTCCCCAGATGCACTTCTGCTTTAGCAGCAGCCTTGCCTATTTCTGCCTTATCTGAGCAAGGTTCATGAGAACTGAAGAGAGTTGACAAGACTGAGACAAGCCTTGCCAGTAGCTCAATGGCTGCTCCTATCCCCGGGTGCGGCAAGGATTTGTGAACTGTCCGTGGCTTGCGTGTACTTCCCCAGAGGCTGCTGGACTGGTGACATATTGCTGGCACCCAATCACAGAGGCTGTGGGGTAAGTAGTGGTGGCTGGAGCTGAGAGGGGACAAGCTGATCAAGCCAGAGCCTAAACTCTCAAACCAGGGAAAGGTGGAGTTGAGAGGCCCTCCGGGTCCTCCAGAGTGTCCTTGTGCTCTACCGGAGAGGCAGCGGCTCAATGCTGGCCACTCGGAGATGGCTCCAATTTTTAGCCACTATTGTCCAAAGAAACGGCAAAAGGAGAGAACCGGGCCTTAGTTACATGATGAAACATCACCCTTTCTCTCCAGGCTCTTCTTGCAGCCAATACTGGAGGAGCTTACATAGAAAAAAAGGGAGGAACAAGTGTATAAATAATTTAGGTCCCACCTCCAAGCCCTTAGGTCACAAGTGGAGACTGCACTGGAGGAAGGAGGAAGTTCTGAATCAGATGTGAGAGTAAAAATGGAACCTGGACTGGCTAAATTATTAATAAAGGTTAGGGACGTTCCCATGTCATGAAGGCTGGGCAAGGCGAATGTGAGGGCACAGTTAAAAGTGGTAAGCAAAAAGGCAAAATAAATCATGTTTATACTCAACAAAAGTGAGGCTCAGCAGTAAAGTCTCCTTCAGGAGGCTTCCCGATGAAAAAAGAGCACAGATCATTCATTAAAAATACTCAAGATTTGGCAAAAGATGTTCAAGGAGAAAAAGTTGTCTAGAAAGACTTTAGGAGTATAAAAAGTATCAATTAACAGTTTTTTTGGACATGCATACTTTCACTTTTTAAATATCCCTCTTTTCCCTCTAATGTTGTGTAGTGCACAATGATTATTTTAAGAATTAAAATAAAGATTAATTTTATCCTTAGAATGTGTATCTTAAATCATAACATTCTTTGGTGACATGTAATACTCAGAAGCCAGAATTAGAATCACTAACACAAAGACTCCCTAAAAGTGGTATGTAGTCAAAAAACAAAGAAAATAGTTGCTAATCATGAAGTATTTTCTCTATGCTAGAACTTAGAGTGCTGAGAACTTTGCACACACTGTCTCATTAATCCTCACCTATGAGGATTAATTTACCTAAGAGGTAAATTCTATTATGCTCATTTTATAGATCAGCAATGTTATGCTTGAGCCAGCAAATAGAGCCTATTGTTAAATATTCAGGAGTTTTGCAAGCCACAACTGTAGGTGACTTGAAGATGTCATAGTGGAAGTGGTTACACCATGGAAATTGGCAAGTGTCACAAATGCAGTTCCCCACTCCTCTCCTCTCCTCTCCTTCTCATCCAGTTGGGTTACCAGCACCCCAGAGCATGAGAAAACTGGGGTTCAGAGAGGTTAAGATGCTTGCTCAGATCACAGAGCTGGGAAGTGGCAGCCCTAGGCTCTGAGCCCAGGAGTCTGGGATCCCCCAGCACAAGCGCTCAACCACTGTCCTCTCCACACATGAAGCAGTGCTTCCAGCACTATGGAAGGTGGGCAGGGCAGCCCACCACAATAAAGAGTGCCTCAGCTGATCCAAAGTCTCACATCCTCTATGTTTTTCAACAGTTCTTCTCTACTACACTCTGAAAACACTTTCTTCTTTGACCCCTCAGGAAGACCCTCTCTGTCTAGCAGCTAACATGAGCTGGCAGGCCCTCCAGGGAAATCCAACGCCTGTCAGGGGGAGAGGACTGGTGGGAGTTAACATCTTCCCTGCATTGTTGCCCTTTTCATCCAAGCTTTGTTTGCCAAGAAAGAGAGCAGCATCTGCTCCCCAGGCGAGCAGATGATTATACAAGACCCCATGGTTTTACTTCAAAGAAGACTGAATCTCAAAATCTTTTGTGTGTTTGTGTGTGTGATGGTGTTCAAGGACCTGCATTTTTAAAAAGCAAGGGAAGGAGGTCATTTAAAAATGTAAACATGCTGAAAGAGCTACAGAAACAATGGGTACTTTTAATGAGTGAGGGAACAAAATAAATAATTCTCACTATCGTACAAAGCATTACACCTCGGGTTTTGCTTTCCGTATTAAAATACAGGGGGGATATTTTAAGAGCTGTGCTGCTTCCTCATCCATACACAGTAGTGACGAAGGGAGACTGGTACACAGGATAGGAAAGGGAGGCCCCTGCCTGTCTCACCTCTTGGATGCAGTTACTTCCTGGCTTGGCAATGGACTGATCCCGAGTTCTACAGCAATGCCGTATGTGGAGGACTCCAAACCTCCAGCTGGAAGCTGAGTGATTCAGTCTATAATACAAGAGTTAGTAAACGTCTAGACATTAGAAACACAACTATAGCATCCTCGACAGTATCATCAGACACAAGTCCTCACACACACAAATGACAGTCACTACAGATGTTTATTCTGTTTGCAGACTGTGTTCTGCCATCACTTACTGCCATCTCACTCTGTCCAAGACTCTTCTCCGTGTGTCTTTATCTATGATCTGTAAGACTAGGCATTGCAGGCTAGATATAAAAGTAAAAAGAGCTATTATTGATTTAATTGTGTTGAATTACAATTACAGAAAATGAGATGTGTCACACATCGGTATGTTCAATCCTGGAAAGTAATCTCTCATTTTAGAGTGGATCACTGGGAAAGATTAAATTTGTACATGTTGGGTTATATATCTAACATGTGACTTCAGAATGAACCAGTATTTAGAACAAAGAAACTGACAGTGGAATCAAGAAAAGTGACAGTGAAGTCCATGGGGAAACACTGTGTATCTGTGCCTTATGATACTGAGCACAAAAAGCAACTCAGAGGAGGAGGAGGAGTGGAGAAAGAGTAGACACAGGCCACAGACTGAGAGGCCTGTAAATCCCTTCCCTTCTAGACCCCACCAAACAACTCCCGAGCTCGAGGCTCAGCCCTCTTCTGTTCTGTCCTTTGTGCAGATCGCCGAAGCGTCAGCTGGGAAGGAAATGCTCGCAAGTTTTCTATTTGGTTTCATTAAATGTTCTCATCCTGTGGGGATGACCAGAGGTCTTGGTGTCCTGCCTACAATCATTCTGGCTTTCTGAATAGTTTCAGTGATAAAGCAGAATTTAAATGTTGTCAGAATAACTGGATCTGCTAGAGATTCCTTAGTTATCCATTTATGGAGATTCAGTTGTCTCATTTCCAAGTTTTTTTTTTTTTTGGAGTTCCTTATAGAGGTTCCCATTATAAATAAGCAACTGCCCAAGTACTGAGGATAGAAAAAAAGAAAACAGGCTAGACCTAAAAGAAATTTGCAATTCACTTAAGAGAAGTGTAACACATGCTGATTTTCCTTTTGATTCCCTTTCCATTAGCTATTTGTGTGTGTGTGTGTGTGTGTGTGTGTGTGTGTGTAGACCTGAAGCAGATATTGTAATGCTATGGTAAGTTGTGCAGGTTAGTGAAAGATGAGTGACTCAAAGCGGGTGTCATATGCCCCATGTCTTTCTCTTCCTGAGCTCTCAAGTCAAACTGAAGAACAGTTCCTAGGTGCAAAGACTCTAGTCAATGAAAGAATGAAAGTTTCATATAACGATGTAGAAGTAAGAAAAAAAATGCAATCATTCCTAAGTCTAAAACACCCCATCACCCCTCATCTTCTCCCTGCTTCTCTGGTCACCTGACTTTTGTCTCTCCCGTGCCTGTACTAATAATTTTCCCTTTCTCCTTCAAGCACGAGTTGACACAAAACTTTTTCTTCTAAAGAGAAGATACTTCATCCATACCCCACCCACTTTTGGAGGGATATACTAGAGAGATTGCTTTCCTGCTCCTCCTTCCCCCTTTCTAAGTGAGCTCCACGACATCAAGACAAATCATATACAGTTTCACTGGCATCGAGTTGGGAACAGGAACGCTGATATAATAAGATGTTTTATTTTAACGTGAAATACATTATAACTTTCTAAATTACAATTCTCCTGCTGATTCTTTAAAGTAACCGATCATGAGCCTATAGTGTTCATAATCTAGCCTGTAAACTACCTTGTCAGGTGGCAATGTTAAGTAATAAGGTTGAGATTGTGAGACGTGCACATTTTTTTTGTACAAATAAGGACATTTAAAAATATCATCTTCAAGGGAATGCAGTGTTTTACAAACTGTCTAAACTATACTCAGGGTAGTGGTAGTGTCTAAATCCACACATCTAGGAATGCATAGAAAGAAAAAGAGATGCAAACATAGATAGTTTCTAATATTCGTCACCTCCTACACTATCAGTTTCTGGAAGGCAGGCACCATGCCAGTCTGGTTTGCTTTGTATCCCCAGCACCTCCTCAGTGCCCTGCCCACAGTAGGGCTTTAGGAGTTTTCCAATGGACTGACCTAAATTATTCTTGAAAGACAATAAGATTATACTTAAAAGTGTGTGGATTCGGAGTCAGAAATTCCAGGGTCTGAATGCAGCCTTGTCAATTATTAGCTATATATAACCCCAAATAAATCTCTCATGACCTCAGTTTTCCCTCTCTAAAAATGAAAGCAATAATATGTAACATATGCCTATGGAGAATATTAATTGAGGAAGCTTGTGAAAGTGTTTATCACATAGTAGGAGATCAAAAATAATTGCTTCAATTTATAAGCAGTATTATTTATGCAATTATTTATGTCACATATTATACATTGAAGCCTCTTGGTTCAACAGACTAGTTTTCAACTGTATATAAAAGAGAAAAATTTCAAATGCTGTTGTGCTTTCCTTTTCTTATTCCACATATTATTTAGCCAAAAAGTTTTAGTGAATCCTATTTTTATATCTATGTATTTATGTACACATATACTTTATTTTTCCTAAATCTCGAGTATGGCAAAGCATGTGTATTTCTGGATGCTAGAATTGTTTTCTTCCCCTCAGATATGACACATTGGAACCAAGATGGAAAACTCTTTGTTACAGAACAATCCTGAGTATTGGGGAACTTTGCCTCTGGCGCTACAGACAGCAATTTAGTTACTGAAATGTCAAATGGCCCTTGTTACATGGAAGTCTCACTTACAAGTCCTGGACCCAGAGAACAGCATTTGGTACAGTGTGCTTAAAAAAGCAGGGTATTCAACTCCCAAACATAGCCCTGATAAAAGAACCAGGAGGCTGCCTCAGTTTCCCCTGCTTGCAATTCCCTGTCCTGCTCAGAGTGCACCGCTGTACCCATCTAAGGGACTTAGAATGTTAGGAAATAGTGAACACTCACATAGTGTTCTGCATGTATCAAACTGTTCCACATGCATTATTTAGATCAATTCGATAAATCTCATAAGAGCCCTATGAATATCCCCATTTTATGGATGAAGAAATTGATGCACAGAGAGTTTAAGTGATTCATGCAACAAACAAGTGGAGAAGTCAGGATGCAAACCAAGCAGTCTGACTCTAAAGTCCATGCTCTTAACAATTCACTAAACTACCTCTCCGGGACAGGAATTCCACAGTCATGGAATAAATTAATCAGGGATTCAGAAACTCTCTAAATGCAGAGTTCTACCAAATGAATGCATGTTTTGCTGTAGTCTTTTACTGAAGTACTCATTGTGGCTAACCAGCAATTGTCCACACAGTGAAATGTAAAACTGTTACTCTTTAAACGGTTTAAAGAGATCTACAGTCACACGTTGCTTAACCATGGGGATACCTTTTGAGAAATGTGTCATGAGGTGATTTTGTCATTGTGCAAACATCTAGGTTACATAAACCTAGATGGCATAGCCTACTACACACCTAGGCTACATAGGGTGAGGAACCTGCGGCCTCAAGGTCACATGTGGCCCTCCAGATCCTTTATTAAAAGGATTTGTTCTATAAAATTTGGATTCAATCAAAAGGCCCTACTCAAGGATCCAGAAGGCCACATGTGGCCCCGAGGCCACAGGTTCCCCACCCCCTGTACAGGGTGTTACTATACTGAATACTGTAAGCAGTTGTAACACAATGTTAAGTATTTTTGTGTCTAAACATATACAAACATAGAAAAGATACACTGAAAATATGGTATAAAAGATAAAAAACGGCACACCTATATAGGGCACGTACCATGATTGGAGCTTGCAGGACTGGAGGTTGCTCTGGGGGAGTCGGTGAGTGGTGAGTGAATGTGAAGGCCTAGGACATTACTGTACACTACTGTAGACTTTACAAACACTGTACACTTGGGCTACAGTACTGTAAACTTATATAATATATTTTTCTTTCTTCAATAATAAATGCTTACTGTATTTTTTTACTTTATAAACTTTTAATTTTTTACACTTTTTGACTCTTTTATAGTAACACTTAGCTTAAAACACAAACACATTTGTACAATTGTACAAAACTATTTTCTTTACTTAAATCCTTTTTCTATAAGCTTTTTTCTATTGTTAATGATTTTTATTTTTTTACTTTTTAAAATTTTGTTAAAAAGTAAGACACAAA
>JAQIFY010003672.1:0-12357 GCA_028533085.1 Varecia variegata
GTATATATGTACATATATACATTAATATATCTGTATTGAAGATAGCTTTCCTAACAGCTTGAAATGTTGTCATAGTTGATTCAAATTTAATACATTTTCAAGGCTTGGAAAGAGCACAGAATTTGAGCCAAATAGACTTGGCATTGATTCCTCATTCTGCAACTTATTAGCAATGGAAACCCTCAATGAATTATTTAACTTCTCTCAGTCTTGGTATACCTTTTATGTTAATTGGGATTTTAAAAAATATTTTGAAAGGATGTTATCAGGCTGTCTGCTGGTATATATTAATAATATTGCTCAGGGGTAAGCCTAAAGTAAGAGTCTAACAAAGGATGTATACGCTAATATGTTTGAAGACAAGTTGTCAGAGCTGTTGGGAGTAATAATATATATAAACTATTCTCACCAATATGTTAAATTGTGAGACAGTTGTACATGCTGCATTTTTTTCTGGGGGAGAGGGGGCAATTTATCTTAATGTACTTTTTGAAATCAATGATTACTATGAATACATTTTCTTTTAAGAAAGAGGAATAATTGCCAGATTGAGTAACCTGATGGCTGAGTCGAAGGTCTGCTTTCATATGAAACAATTTACTGTTGTGGGAAAATACTGAATTTGAAGTCAGAAGGATATATCACTTAATTGTGGTCCTTGAAAAGTATTTTCTGCTTTAAGTTTCCATTGCTACATTTGATAAGTAGGGACAATAATATTACCTCATTATACTGTGGGGACTGGTTAAATAATGTATATAAATTTCAAAAAGAATATGAGAATAAAAGCAGTTTCCAATGCATGTTAATATCCCCTTCTCTCTGCCATAGACTGGATTGTTCCTTGGAAAGCATAACCTGAGTCAAGGATTTCATGAACATAGTGGATTTAGGAAACTTGTGCCAGGAAAGAGCGTGGGTGACTGGACAATGTGAGGCAGGGGGCGAGAAGAGCAATTATAAAGGAGCATAATGGAGCTGTTTGGGGCAATTATGGGCAACTGGGGAACACATTCCCTTGACGCCTTTTGAGGAATAATGAGAATGAGTAGTGTGAGCTTCAAAATTGTTCCTGTTATGTAGTTTCATGGTTTCAGGTCTTAGATTGATTTTTGTATATGATAAGAGATAGGGGTCTAATTTCATTCTTCTGCATATGGATATCCAGTTTTCCCAGCACTACTTATTTAATAGACTGTCCTTTTCCCACTGTATGTTCTTGGCACCTTTGTCAAATAGGATTTCACTGTAGGTGTGTAGATTTATTTCTGGGTTATCTATTCTATTCCATTGGTCTATGTGTCTAGTTTTATGCCAGTACAATGCTGTTTGGGTTACTACAGATCTGGAGTATAATTTGAAGTCAGGTAATGTGATTCCCTGTCAGTTTTGTTTCTTTGCTCCTGACACTTTGGTTATTCTGGGTCTTCTGTGGTTCCATATAAATTTTAGAATTATTTTTTCCATTTCTGTTGAAGTGTGTCATTAGGATTTTGATAGGAATTTCATTGACTCTGTAGAAGCTTTGGGCAATAGGGGCATTTTAACAATATTGATTCTTCCAATCCATGAGCAAGGAGCTAAATATTAAAACAATTGATCTCATGGAGGCAGGGAGTAGAATGATGGTTACTAGAAGCTGGGAAGGGTATAGGGGCAGGAGGGATAAAGTGGAGACGGTTAATGTGTACAAAAATATAGTTAGATAGTTAGATAGAAGGAGCAGTATTTGATAGCAAAACAAAGTGACTATAATCAACAATAAGTTATTGGTATACTTTAAAATAACTGAAAGAGTGTAATTATATTGTTCCTAACAAAAAGAAATGATAAATGCTTGAGGTGATGGATACCCCAATTACCCAGATTTGATTATTATACATTGTATGCTTGTATCAAAATATCACATGTACTGTATAAATATATGCAACTATTACATGCCCACAATAATTAAAAAAAGAAAAAAAAAGTACTAAAGAGAGATGGAAGTTATATGCATCTATTCAATAGCTTGCATCCCCCTTTGGTCCAGGATTGCTGCGTGCGTCGTTAAATTTCCTGTGTCTCCAGGTTAGTGAGTTTTCCAGTGCTGATTGAGAGCCTGCATGTGTCCAAAACTCCAGTACCAAAGAAGCCCTGGAGCAGAAAGCCCTGGTGTAGCTAAAGTATTGTCCATCTGCATCACAGCCAAGCCACCTGCCTTAGTAATTCCAAGAATAAATGGTGGTCAAAGAAGATGTCAACTGGGAGCATAATTGGGCACCATTCAAATAAACCAGATTGAATTCACTGTTCCCTCATCCACACACACACTTGGTACCACTCACTGCTGCCTCTGTTCTTCTCTTTCCCCTTTAACTTCTTATTTAAAGATAGGTAATTAAGGTATAATTTACATAGAGTAAAATTCACCCTTTGCATTGTACCATTCTTCATGTCTGACAAATGCATAAAGTTGTATAAATACCACCATTCTCTCTAAAGTACAACGAAGTACTTTATTATTAGATCAGCCTAGTAACTTCCAGTACAAATTCCCTGTCATTTTATATCTTTCCTTTCCTTATAGCATAACAAGGCTTAAAGGGCCAGAGAATAGAGAAGCACATTCTTTCTGGAAATAGGAAGCAAAATAAGTCTAGGATTGACAAAATATTCTCAACTTCTGAAACTGGGTGAGAGATATGTGGGTTTTCTGTGAGACCTTTTGTCTACTTTTGTGTGTGAATGAAATATTTCCATTGCCTTAGGACCCACTTATAAAAACCTTTATGCAAATTAACCAAAAGGTTGATCCAGTGAAATTCTGAGAAATGAGCATACCCACATCTACAAAGTAGTGAGCCTGTGACTAGAGAAAACACTATAATACGTGACAGTGAAGAATCTCTGACAAAAGTAGTCTACATGCAAACAGCACAGAATTATTTTCTTATTCTATTTATATGAAGAGCTTATACCTGAAAATGTTTTTCAAACCTTGAAATGAGCATCATCTGCAAAGACAAGCCTATTCACAGAGACCAACTCGAGCCTTAAAACTAATGACAGTCCAGGTATCACAATGCGTAAATACAGTTCTTTCAACAGCCAGATTTTGTGATATTCACTGAGGGGGAAAAAAAATGTAGAAGAGATAATGATATAAAGTACAAATGATCATAGCTATAGGCCTTGTAGTTTATAAGATTCCAAAACTAAATCTAATGGCCGCTTTTATAAGAACTCATGACTATATTTTTAATACTAATGAAGTACTGGTAGGAAAACTTGTTCTTTCCTTTGATGACAATAATATGAAATAAACTCCTGGTGTTTAACTGATAAAATTCCATGATTATAATTTTAATTTTAAGTTTATAATTATAAAGATTATATCTTATTAATATTATTAATGGTTCGTAAAGTAACCCTGAGAAATAGTGAGGGTTACAAAGTTAAACAGAAGAGCTCAGAGAAAACCCAAGTACCTGTCATCTCACTATAGAGAAATTGAGGATCTGAGAGTTGAAGTGACTTGACCAAGGTCAAGATCAGGCAATTACTGTGAATTGGCATGACACCTGGGCCTCATGGTTCCAATCTCCAACTCTTTCAGCTACACATGAGTAGGTATAAATATGTAGCCATATTAAATAACATTTTAACTTTATAATATTTAAATAGGAAGAAGGATCGTACTATTTTTAAACAAGTCAAAGAATTAGTCTCCTCAAAAATGACTAAGATTTATGGGGTTCTCTCTTATATACCCACGTGATGGCATGTATGAGGTCTCTAGCCTAATTTCTTCTCCTTCCCATACAGGATTTTAGACACTCTTACAAAAAGTTTTGCATTGAATGAAAAATGGCAAGACCCACATTTCTCTTGATGTCTGCAGAGAAGAATAGTCATTGAAAAAGATCTTTCTTTTCATTTGGAAATGAAATAAACAATGGCAGGTTACCACAAGCAGGGAGCCATATTGAAAATGTCATTGATGAAACTAAAACAAAGAGACAAGCAAACACAAACAAAACTAAATCCATTCCCAATGGTTGACTAATTTTGAAACAGATGGCCTAATTAGAGACTCTGAAAGAATAAGATAGAGCCATGTGCCAAAGGGAAATAAGATACATTACCTCTGGGCTGAAAATAAAAGTTTGTGTTAGAGATATAACAACTATTACTTTAATGGCTTTAGATAGTCACCTTATAAGAAATCTGGTTAATTTGAAATTGGAAATGGAAATTCCCATTGATGGTTAAATTATTGTAGTAAACTGTAAAGGAGATCAAACAATACAGTATCTTTGTTTTCTGTTAGAGCCGGTTCCCCTTGGCCCTAGGAACAGAGAGGCGGAGTCGCCGAGGCTGCACATGGCAAAGGAGTTTATTTACTAGCTCGAGCTAGGATCCAAGTCCCCGAGCACCAACACAGTGGCCTCTCCATGAAGTAGGACCCCACCCTGGGGTAAAAATTAAGCTTTTATACTCTTTTGCAGGTTTCACACGACACCTGCTGCAGGTTACACACGACATGCTAGTTTCACATGACAGGCTGGGCACACCACCCCCCTGCCCCCTTAGTTCATTGGCTTCTTCAAAAGTTGCTGATCGTGTTGGCTCCGATTGGTCCAGTTTTAAGCCATCATTCCTGCTCCTGATCGGTCTCGTTTCAAGCCATCATTTTCCTGTCTTTGGTGTACCACGACCTTGGCAGTTTGGGCTCTGGGCCTTATCTTGTTTACACAAAACATGGGTGTTGTACTCAGGAATTTCTGTGTTGGGGGTAGCAAGTAGGAGCAAGCAGGTTTACAGAAGCAAAATGGCAGATTAAAGCAGAATGGCAGGTTAATGATTTTTGGCATGACATTCATACTATAACATTGCCATCCAGAAAAGTATTTTCTTTTTAAACGAACTTACATAAAATTTAGAAAAAGCTGTTGTATTTGGGGTAGAAATATAATCTTGGAGCTTCTAGGATGCCCATGATATCCAAAGTCTCATGAAATATCCATATTGTCTTCATAAACATTGTTTTAATGGTTAGAACAGGCCACAAAGAGAAGAAAACAAAGTTCCTCCAACAAGCTGACACAACCTGGAACAGGCTGAATCACAAGTCAGTGGATTGTGACTGTCACTGGAGTATTGAAATATGGGTATGGTAGAGATTCGAATATCAGAGAGCAATTGGACTCACTGCATCGCAATGTCCCTTCCAATCCTAGGATTTTACTATTTGATGAATATATTGAACTCTCTTTTGCAAAGAAAGGGATGAACACAAAGTTTCACAATTATTTTATTTTGTAAGTATTCCCCAGATGGTGCACATAAAACATTCACTTTCCCTAAGTTAATACATCCATGATTCACCTTATGAAAATTCATGGGATACTTGCAAAGTGGTATGACAGTCCTCTCAGAAATGTCATCCTACCTGTTCCAGTCATTACCATCGATTGCAATTTGAACAATGTACTTTGTAATTTGAAATGTACTTACCTGTATATTGATGTACAGGTAAGTATATGGTTTCCATAACTGGACATGAATAAATAATAAAGAACTTAAGTGATTAAAGGCTTTGATAAGTTTTAGTAACTTTTTATTTAATTGTCCTAAACTTCCATGTTAACATTCAGCATAGTGCCCCATGTATAATAGATACTCAGGATGTCTTGATAAATGAATGAATGAAAGAATAAATATATACCTAATTCTGGATAATTTAATATTTATTCATTTGTTCCTAAAACAACTATTGGTGTTCTACTTTGTACCAGGTCCTTTCATAGGAGGGGGTCATGGAATAATTTTTCAAATTTATAATACAGATTAATATAGGATTTTCCCTAAAAGGAATACTTGTCTAGCAGACATACGAGGAGAAGCAAAACGTGAGAGAACACCCACATGAATGATTAAAATACAAATAGAATTAGTAAGTGATATTAGAAAAGTTTATAGAAAAGTCAAGTAGAAGTTAAGAAAGAGATGATAATTGCAGTTTTGGAATAAATTTTGATTCATAGGTGAGCATTCTGAGGACAATGTTGATTAGTTAATGATGATTTTTCCCATTTTGTTTTTATCCTTGTACTATATTTATTTAGAAATAAGCATCTATTTCTATGTTTTCTCACCTTAATTTCCTAGCATTAATAAATGATGGCTTATAAAATAGAAATATAATGGTAGACCAGTATCTTAAAAACTCTGTTAAATGTGTAACCGTGGAACTCACATCTGTTTAAAATCTACCAAACTTCAGATAAATCAAATCCTATCTCCTGAAGTGGGTTACACACAGAGACAGGAGGGATTCATTTTTTTTTTCCTTGTTGTCACTACACACAGGCCCTAAAATAACTTCTTTTTCAGGTCAAAATGGTCACAATGGAAGTATTCAGTTGCTTTCTAGGCATGCATTACACTTACAGAAGGTTTCCACGTAATCAAAGTTGGGTATTTCTAGAGAGGTCAAAAGCGGTGGTGAAGTGGAGAGCCGGTGTGCCAGCGTTCTTAGAGGATCTGAGAATGCAATTAACCAGCAAGTGAGCCTTTGTAAAGTCAGGCTTCCTGAACAGATGAGTACAACAAAAGCCCCCGGAAATGAGGTGGCCAAGGTCCACTCCTGAATGGAGTGTGCATGGGCATCTGCCCCTGCTCTTGAACTTCAGGAAGAGAGAGAAAGATTCAATAGTGGCAGCAGAGTCGGAACAATTATGCAAATATAGGAAACTCCAGAAGGAGATAAAAGATTAGACTGCTTTCACAAAGGCTCTTGTAACCGAGTTTTTATCTTCTCTCTCCCAATAGCACCAATTTAGGACTACAAGAATGTGGATAGCAACAGAAGCAACTCAAACAAAATTAAACAGCATCATGGCTAAACCACTTGACATTAATATGACAAATTCAAAAGCTACTTCAGTAGGAGACAATCACAGGCACTAAATTTGTCTTAGGTTTGTCAATTATAAGCACTGTGAGTAAGAATTAGTTACTTAACCTCTCTGAGCTTCTACTCTCTCATTTGTAAAGTACCAATAATAATAATAGTAGTAGTGGTAAAAATCATTGAAAAAGTGCTTCCTTGAAGACCTGTTTTATGAGAATTAGAAATGAGCGCGCTAACCAACATGGATCATGGCAAAGATTTATTGTGTGAAAACTGCCATCATAACTCTATGGTAGTAATTTATTCCTAAAATATGTGTTAAACCACAACTTATAATGCATAGCATTTACAATGGTGACACAGTCCCTGCCCTCAAGGAATTTATTTCTTGCAAGGAAGCTCAGATAAGTTAATAGGTAAAAGCAATAGGTAACTCAGTCTTATGTGAATGAGAAGCCTAGTACAGGTAGTGTTAAATTGCTAGTGCTAATGAGAGGTGCAGGGAGATGGAGAAAGAGATTTGCCAGCAGAGAAATTTATTTACTAATACCAGGAGATAAAAGAATATGGCTCATCTATAGAGTATGGCATAGCATAGTAGAACAAGGCTATTTTAGCCTGGTTTTCCAGACCTTGGTAAATATCTACTAGCTGCATGTGCTTGATAATATAATTCTTAGATATAATTTTCTCATCAGTAAAATAGGTATATCAATAGCAAATTACAAAGTTGTTGAGACATTTAAAAAGATATTTCATATAGGATACTGAATACAATGTTATTATTATTTTACTAAGATTGCCACTATCATCTTACTATTACTATACTGTTATTACTATTATTATATTCAGGGAATTATATTATTTGGCTGGCAAAGAAAAGGTTAAATATAAAACTTCCATGCTGATCTAACATTTCACATTTTGTTCATGTGGCAAAACATTCATCAATGTGACTGGCAGAAAAGAAATTATCAGATTGAGGCTTGCCTCTAAGGTCTTTCTGAAAAAACTCAAAATTATGCTACATGTAACATACTTATATATACCCTCTAAGCGCCGTGAACATCTGAGAAGTCTGATGACATTGCTTAAGACCCCTGGCACCTCTTATGTACACCGCAGTGACATCTGTATTTCCAGGTATCAATCATACCAGGTGTCTAGTGTTAAAACTAGGCATTAATCTTAGGCATCAAGTTGAAAGGGGGATTTTCTACTCAGGATCCAGAGATCTGCAAATGGCCCTTTCGTAAACTCTCATCTTTAGAGCAAGATAGCAAGGAACTACATGTTCTTCAATTCTTTTAAAATATAAAAGAGGAAAAAAAATAGATAAAAGCTTGATCATCTTGACCCAAAGAGACAGAAAGAAGGGCATAAGCATTTCAGTTTTGTTGACTGCTGTTCTTTACAATGATCACTTCGAACCTCCTTTTATTAATAATCCTCAAAGGATTTGGATACTTTAGGAGGCATTATATTTGCCTTATCATGGTGTAGATTTTTCATCCATACAAAAATTTGATAAAATGAAAATTACCTCCAGCCCCTGTCAATTTATTGCTAATTACTTTGGTTTTACGTAAGATTAATAAATACTTGATCTTGTCTAGTGTACCCTCTGCATTATGTTTTCAAACTTATATTCCATAGTCACATTGCCTGTGGTTAAATCTTGGCTCCGTCATTTGCTACCTGGATAACCTTGGGCAAGCCTTCTAACTTCTCCAAGCCTCAATTTCTTTATAAGCCAAACAGAGAGAATAATGACAGCTGTCTCAAAAAAATTTAATACATATTAAATGAGTTAGTCCATGTAAAAATTTAGACTACTGCCTTGAATGTGGTGAGATAAATATAATGGTTATTCAATTTCCCTGGGTAGGTTACTTAAAATTATTTTGTCCTAGTTTTCTCATCTCAAAAAGGACAATGAAAGATCTGCCTACAGAGTTATTGGAAAAAATATAAATAATCTACAACAAATGTCAGTTACATTTATGAGAATATAATAAATACTTAATGAACATTTAGTTTTCTTTATGAGGCATGTCAATATTTCTGTCTAAAGTGATATTTAATCTAAAACTGTTAATTGATACAGCTTCAGATTTGGACCTTAAATACTGTGTGAAAATTACAATTTTTATGACATTTAATGGTATGATACTGAGAATTCTTTCTTCACATGTGGTGGATTTAATCATTGGACCTAATTATTGAAACTTCCTTAGTAATATTATAAATCTATATCCTTGCCGTGACCTCATGGTGCACAGAGTATACCAACCAGCCTGGGAGTCTGCACTTGGCCATGTGACTTGCTTAGGTCAATGGAATGTTAACAAAACTATGAAAGTTGCATGTGCACTTTGGCTTTTCCACTGCCTTAAAAAATATCATAAATAGCTGGTGCCCCTCCAATCTGAACCCATGAATAAGGTACATGGAACAGAGCCATACGAGTTGACCTTCAGATATATGACTTTCTAATAAATTTTTGTTATTATATATGCCAGTGAGTCTATGTGTTTATTTTTTATGAGACATTTTTGTGACAAAGATTAACAGTTCCACATCATTAGTAATGAACATAGCTTTAGCTTCTAAGGGAGCTACTTACGCATTTTTACTAAGAGAATGTTCTCTCATGTACAGAGTCCATATCAGCTTCCTCTTATAATCTGGCCCTCTGATTATTACAAAAAGAAGCTAATTTTTCTCTGGGTTTCTCAAATCTATTTGTTGATATACATGTGGTTAGTGATGTGAGTCTAAGTATGGTAAATTTAAATAGGTTCCTTTTCTTTCTGTTCTTTCTTTCTTTCTATGCCTGATTGGTAGTACGTATCCTTGAGAGGTAACTATGCAAAATATGTATATGTTTTCACAAAACTTTGTAATATTATATATTTTTTCTCTTATGAGTAATATAATTATGTAACTTTAAACTCCTGGTGACTGTGTCATATCCTACAGTAGTTCATGATGTTTGCTTAACATTTCATGGTCGAGAAAGATTTATAGCTCTAAATAGTTAAGCTATTTGGCTTTTGCCTTATAGAAAGTCGGCAGCAAAACAAAGAAAAACTTAAGTCATCTTGCTCACAATAAAATGTGTTTCCTTTTATAGTGATTGTTCAATATTCAAGAAAACAATCAGATCACACTTTTCATTTTGATCATCTTATTGTCAATTTGACATGATTACAGATGAACACATCAGCCTACAGTTGGGCAAAGCCATCTAACACAAAGCCTATTTTACTATTAAGTGTTAAAAGTCTCCTGTAATTTATTGAGTATTGTGCTGAAAGTGAAAAACAGAATGGTTGTATGGGTACTTGAACTACAGGTTCTTTCTACTGAATGTGTCTGGCTTTCATATTGTCGTAAAGTGGAAAATTAATCAGTTGGACCATCAAGTCTGGGATTGTATGTATATGTATATATATATATATATATATATTTTCACGTATTTATATTATATATAAAATGATATATGTGTATATGTTTTAGAAGTATATAGCACCCTCTGAATCATTGAAATCAGTAATGTCTCCATTCATTCCTAAATATCCCCAAACGTCCAAAATTGTTCTCACTGAGGAGGATTTTTTTTTTTATTGTGGTAAAATATAAAATTTGCCAATTAACTATGTTTACATACAGTGACATTCAAAGAGTTGAAACAAAAAAAAAAAACACCAACCTAAAATTCTATACCCAGAAAAATTATCCTTTCCATGTGAAAGAGAATTAAAGAATATTTTTCAGAAAAATGAAAGCAGAACAAATTCATCACCAACAGACCTTCCTTGCAAAAAATTGTAAAAGAAATTCTTCGGGTAAAGGTAAAATGATGTATCTCAGCAATTCATATATACATAAGGAAAGAAGAGCAACACTGGATAAGGAATATATGAAGGTAAAATGAAGTGTCGCATTTTTCTTATTCTTAATTGATCAAAAGGAGACCTATATTATTAAAGTAATAATAATAACAATGTATTGGATGATTATAGCATATGGATAAGTTGCATAAATGACAGCAATGTCATAAGGAATGAGGAGGAATGATGGAATACTCTGTTAAAAGGTGACTACCTTATAAGTAAAGTGTATAGTGATATTTGAGATGGATTTCTTATTTGAAAATGTATACTGCAAACTTTAGGACAAAACCTAAATAAAATAAATAAAAATGAACTATAATTTATATATTTATAATTTATATTTATATTTATATTGGAGAAGATATAAACAAATCATATAAAATGCTCAATTAAAACTAGAGAAGAGAGAATAAGAGAATAAAAAACAAGAAATAGTGCAACAAAATAGAATATTAGTTAGATACATGGTAGATGTCAATCCAACAATCCCAATGCTCCCTCTAAATGTGAGTGGTTGAAATATACCAATTAATAGGCAGAGAGATTATCTCATATAGAACATTCACCAAGACAGGTCACAATCAAAGCTATAAAACAGATCTTAAAACATTTAAAGGAATATATGCAAAACAAAATATGTTCTTGGAATACAATGAAAGTAAACTAGAATCAGAAAAATACCTGCAAAATCCCAAAATATTTGGAGATGACTAACACAATTGGTCTAAGTAATATATGGGTCAAAGTAGAAAGCTCAACAGAAATTAAAAACTACTTTGAAGTGAAAGAAATGAAAACAAAACTTATCAAAATCAGTGGGCTACAATAAAAGCAGTAATTAAAGAAAAATTTATAGTATTAAATGCAAATATCAGAAAATAAGAAATATCTGAAATCAATAATTTATTATAATTTTTCGTATTAGGAAACTAAAAAATGAATAAAGCCGGTCAAAGAAAAAATATTAAGACTCAGACCAAAAATTGATAATAACAATAATAGAATTTTAAAAGCAAAAGGTCCAGAACAGCTGACATAATACTAGAAAAGAAAAAGGAGATGAAGGAGGAAGAATAAGAGAGTTGGAGGATTTACTTTTTATAAATTAAAGGTTTATCATGCAGTGAGTTTATTCAAAACAGCATGGTTTTGCTAAAATAATAGGCCCATAGAGTAGTAGATAGAACAGAGAGCCAAGAAATAGACCCACAAACATAGAGACAATTTATCTCTGATAACAAAGAAAAAGCAATTCAATGGACAAAAAATACTCTTTTCAACAAATGATGCTGGGACAAGTGTCCCATATGCAAACAAATGAATTTGGACCTCCACTTCACACCATACACATAAATTAAGTAAAAAGGAATTGCACATCTAGATGTAAGAGCCAAAATTATAAAATTCATAGAAAGAAACATTGTAGTAAATCTTTGTGACTTGGGATTTAGCAAAATCCTCTGGGATATGATGCTAAATACAAACTACAAAAGAAAAGAATAGGTTACCTGGACTATATATAATTTTAAAACTTGTGTTGTAAATGATACTATCAAGAAA
>JAQIFY010003673.1:0-12356 GCA_028533085.1 Varecia variegata
ATTATATTTTACAGTTAAAAAAAGTAATGACTGTCATATTAATTCAAGTAAAAATTATTGGATTGCTATAAGAAAATAATCTATTCCCAGGGGGATATAATGTCAGTAAGCAACTAATAAATTTATGTTTATTATTAACAGGTGAAAGTTGATGAATTTAACACTTAGATGTAGAACAAATGCAAAGGCCCACTTTACTTGCATTTCAATATGGGACACATAGAATAAAGTAGTAAGAATGGGTAGAAGACACAGCAGAGTTACAAAAGCAGGCTTTGTCTTATTTAAAAATGCATGTTTTCTTGCCAAAAATTTCTAATCTTATAAAAATTCTAGAGTATTCCTGTTTGGTACATGGCCAGTGACTAATTTTCTAAGAGTATATATATCACAATTTTGAGGGTGTGACTCTTGCTTTTTCTTTTTTTTTTCTTTTATATTTATTTCCAGTAATTGCATTATTGCTTTTCCTTTTTAATGGCTGATAACTTGAAAGAATAATGCATCTCAGGATCTAAGCTATTTTTCAAATATCTACAGCAATTTTGAGTGTAGCTAATAAATGCTTCTGTTCTAGTGAAATCTTCTTATCTTTAGTTTTTTAATGATATATTTGGTTTGTAATATTGAGAAAAGAATTCTGTCAGTGAGAGATATTCATTCGACGGTATTATTAAATAAATTCCAGATGTCCGGCTTCTGGCTTACACAAGATAAATCAGATATCTATGTCATTTTTGAAGAGCTTATAGCCCTTAAAGAGATAAAGTATATACATAAATAAGCATAAGATAAATAGATACTAATAAATGTCACAGTTTGAGCAAAATTAAGTGAAGTTCTATGAATGCTTCAAGCAGAGAAATTTTTCTGGCTAAATTAATTAAATCTCTATGGAGAAAACTTTTCTTCTTAAAGAAATCTTCCATAACTTTGATTTCAAAATTAATTGATGCATAAAAACTCAACTTCCCTGTAACTATTATTTTTAACAACTTTACTCACCAAGTAAACTGCTTCAACGTCATTATCTCACCAGTTAATTTTAATTTGATGGAGCCAAATGGAAAACAAACAAACAAACAAAAAATTAACCTAAACTATTATATTGATTAGCAGGAAAAAAAGAGGCATGAACATTTTATTTCTTATTCAACAAATACTCAACGATTACTTTTAATTGAAGTAGCTTGAAAAATAAAACTTCATAACAGTCCATTTATCTAAAAAAAATTTCTTTTTGTTTTGTTCATCATATGAGACAATTCCCCAAATAAATCCCCTCTGATATATATGTATATCTCTTTATATCTAGTTATCTAGATATATGTAGATAGATATTTAGATAAATATCCTGTTGGTTCTGTTTTTCTAGAAAATCCTGAGTAATACAACATCTTTGTCCTTATCCCACTGCCATCCTTGGAAGGTCCTTATCCCACTGCCATCCTTGGAAGGTCCTTCTGGAGAGAAACTCTAAAAGAAAATTTATTCTTATAGAATTTCACCCAGTAGTGAATTTCTTTTGCTTATATTAATGTCTCACTTTGAGACTTTGGGAAATGAATCAGATCTCACTTTTGTCTACACTTCTTTATATGTTGACAGACACATAAGAGTTTCCATTACTTGATTGTAGGATGGATGGGTGAGAGGATGGAAAATGGGTGAATAAATCAAATCCAAATAAATGCTAATCTTATCTCCATGCTACAACTAGCTTCATAGTTTAGATAGAGTATATTTATTTAAGAGAAGTTTACATTTTTATTAATGTAGACATTAACTGAATAAAATTTAATAGAGTATTAAGGAGCCCTGTATTGAGTAAGACCTAAGTTCTACTTGTATTCCTGCCATTTACTGGGGCTGTATCACTTTGTGAAAGCTGCTTGTTTTTTTCGTTTTTTTTTTTTTAATTTCATAACTGAGAAGAACAATGCCCCTTATATAGGACTGTGTGTTTTTAAAATCTGTTTTCTTTCGTTTTTGTTTTGTTTTACTCAGAAAATATTCGTTCAGAAAATATTTATGAATGAACTAATTCTAGGAAATACATTAAAGGAAACTATTATGTTCCTTTTTGCTTGTATGTTTGTTTTAGTTCATTTTTAACTTTTAGATAGTTGAAATCTTATCTTATTCTTCCAATGGCTTCTCCTCCTTTCTGCATCACCTTTGTTCCAGGCTCCTGGGGATCTGTGGTCCCCAAGCCCCGTCTGCGGCCTGTTAGGGACCACTGCAGAGCTCTGCTGCCCCTACCCCGACTCTGTGGAAAAATTGTCTTCCAAGAAACTTAAGGTGGGGTGCACAGCAGTGAGCAAGGGAAGCTACATCTGTATTTACAGCCACTCCCCAGCTCCCCATCCCCGCTGAGCTCTGCCCACCTCCTCCACGGAAAAATTGTCTTCCACGAAACCAGTCTCCGGTGCCAAAATGTTGGGGACCACTGAATTGATCTAATTCTGTGGGGTGGGGAACCTGTGGCTTTCTGATTTCAAGACTGTTCTTTTAAGCACCAAAGGTGGCACGAAAACAGCTTCATCTTTCTCTGATGCACCCCTTTTAATAAAGGGATTTGTTGTGAAAAATTTAGATTCAGTCAAAGGCCACACTTAAGGACCGGGAAGGCCACATTTGCCTTAAGGTCGTAGGTTCCCCACCCCTGCTCAGCTGGGCTGAGGAAACTAACAACTGGAGGGCGGTAAGAGAGGCTGAGGGTCAGTGATAGTTGCCTGGGATATTTTATAAAGTTTGCTATCATCTAGAGTATTACATTTTCCTTCATCATGTATTCCCACAAGTATTTTATAAATCATCTCTTAGTTGCTTATAGTGTCAGAATTGCATTTGTGTTGATTGAAATGAAAGGTACCACTAAATCCTGAGTCTGATCTGATGACAGATACTTTGTGGTAGCAGAGAATGCCCAAGGACCCTCAGTCAAATATGAGGCCATATATTTCTGTAATTAGTGCAAAATCAGAGGTTTCCTTAACCTCCTACTTCTTCTTGGCTTATGATATATATTTATGATTTATATTAGGCAAATATAGAAGTCTCCTCCTTTCTAATAGTAGAGATAACACCTTTGTCTATTTTCTTTACATATTTGAAGCTTAATAAATGCTTCCAAACGTAGCATTTTGATTTCTGTACATTGATTTAACAAAAGAAAAATGTTAAATATTATAGATTCCTTTTGGATTTGTATCCACCACGTTTTCACATAATATACTTTGTAAAAAGAAATATTTCTATAAATGTGACAGATTAACATATTATTTTTCCCTGCAAATACATGAACTATATACACTGAGGTCAACTTCTTACTTCCCTGTGCATTTTCATCAGAAATATGAAGTTACTTACAATAATCAAGCATTTATATAAATAATATATTAATAAAAAAGTGAAATATGACTTCTTCAGTCTTCCATTTCTATAGAAATATATTAAGTCAAATGGTTTTAGATTTGTGAAATTAAAAGTAAATACATATTTATTATTAATCAGCAGTTACTATTTAGACATTTGGACCTAAACTTTATATCTTTAAATTTTAAATTTCTGTCAGATATTTATGTAATATACAGAGTTGAAGTTCTAAAATAGTTCCTCGAGGTATTCTTATTACTTTCTAAAAATATTTTTTTGTAACTTGATATCCTTTAAACCTGTGGTAACAAAGGTCTAAGGGCAAAACACTGTCTTTTTCTTCACATACCAAAAGCTGACAAGAAGAAAATTTTTTTGCCTAACTTTCTTTTAGGAAATATTACAATGTTATACTTTAGAATATGTAAACAGGATTTAATTAGAATTTCTTTCAATAACTCAAAAGAAAAATTAGTCTTTCTTTAAAGATACTTAAAACACATTTTCCCATCATATCTTTTTTTTCCTAGAAAACGAACATAAAAGTGTCACCATGGAAAGAGAATCATATTTAATTTCTCACATAATAGGGTTCTTAAAAATATATAAAACAAATGGAGAAAAAAATAAACTTATGCCTTTAATATTTCAGATTTTAAAGAGCAGCTTTGACTTCTTAAATGTACTTTAAAGTTCATTTAATCAATTTTGCTGCATGAAATGAGAGCATCGATATCTTTGAAAGATTGAAGAGATGCAACCATTTTACTATAATCTCATAGTGCTAATGGTATCTTTTTAAGATCTTCAAAATGAAATTTCAAGCAGTCAATCTGCTAAATTTGATTATTCAAATTTAAAGGGAAATAAGAAAAATTAAGCCCAATATTTTGTTCCTTTGTGCTATTTTCAAACACTCAGAATCATTCATAGTGACTGTCAGAGTATGTGAAATGCCTGTCTTAGAAAGTAAAATAGTGAATAATTTAACTGAAAATTTATGATCAATTACATTTTTCTGTAAAATAGGGTGTCAATTTAAATATCTTCAGATACAGCAACAGACAAATTCCTTCCAAAATTATTTTGGCAATATGAATTTTTTATGTACTTAAGACATTTTCTCAGGTATATTGTTTCTGGATAGATTAATTAGTGATTTGGTCATATCATCAGAAGCTTTTCTTTCCACTCTGCCAAACTCAATGTTTTTACTTTGGCCACTTCGAAGGACCAAAATGCTGCATCACAATCAAATGGCAATATTATTGGCTGAAACAAGGAAGTGCCCTTATCTTAAGTCCATTTTCAAGAGAAAGGAATTATTTCTAGATACCCTTCTTCCCCTAAAAGACTTTATTAACTTTCTTTTGTTGAAAAGTGTGTTTCATTGTACCATATTCCCATTTTTAAGCCAATTGCTGTCAAAAAATGAATCATTATAATTGGCTTAGACTATTTAAATTTCACCTCTAGATTGCATGGACTCCTTGATAATTGTCGACAAAGAAGCCATGTACATACTAGAGTGATGGCTACAGAGTAGACAAACAGTGGAGTCTGTCAATCAAATACATTTGTGAATAGTTTTCTGTACAGATAAATTTTTCAAGTTATTCATATCTTCCTTGGACAGAATTTATAATGCATAGGTATCTTTTAGAAAAGTTATTATTTTATGGAATCTTCAAACATTTTCCTTGCATTCTTTGGATAACATCTTTACTTGAGTATTTCAGGAAAACATTCTGTATTCATAAATGGAAACACTAAAAATCTCGCCACCTATTATATGCCCAGACTTGTGTTAGTCAAGATGATAGAATCAACAGAGAGATAAAATAGGGGCAAGTTCAATATGAGACATTGGAATATTTGAGGAAACAGGTTAAAAACATAAAGGACCATAAACTGGTAGGTCATGTGTACAGGAATAACTTGATCAAGGGCTAGATAACCTGACCTGCCCTGTCATCAACATCAAGGAATTCATCTGAAAAGAAAACACCTGAGAAAGGTCTAGGAGTAGATGCAGCTATTAGCAAGCGGCCTCAGGACTACCAAAGAGCTGTCTCATGCTGGAAAGCAATAGGAGCAAAGATACACAAATAAATTAGACTTCTATATAGAGGCCTTAGTAAAGAATCTCTCTCAAGAGGAGAGGTATAAAAAGAATAGTAAGATGTAATATCACAATTATCAAATAACTGGAGGTAAAACATGATTACCTAGATCAGAGTATAATCAATAATAAGGAAGAAAATTCTTTGCTGGTTGAAATTTTCTCTAAAGGTTTTATTTTAATTGTTGGAGAATTTAACAGGTGTAATTTTTTTAGGTGACAATTTAAGAATAGAATTGAACTATTTGATGGTTTCTTGAACATAGAAATTTTATGAAAATAATTCTGATTTAAAGTAGAAAATGTCTCAAATAAATGTTACACACACATTTATATGTCTGTGCACGTAAGTATTAAAAGCCAAAGCAAAGCAAAATTATATTGATTTTAACACAATATTTCTCTAATACATAATTTAATTCTTCATAGGTGAAATAAGCAGTGAAATAGAAAGAATTCTGTTTTTCAACTGCAAAATAAGATGACTTCACTTCTCTATCAGTAGAGTACTGCCATTTGAGATGTTATTTTCAAACAAGAAAATGAGTTTCCACTGGGTCCTTCATGTGTTCCCATATAATTAGTATCATTATTATTATTTTAGCAACCACTCTTAAATATTGTTAACTTGACTAGGACTTTGAACAGAGCTTTTTATCAATATATTAGTTAATTTATGTAAACATTTATTTTTTTAATGAACATCTATGTGTTCTATGTATGACAGGGTCTTCAAAAACTTCATGGAAAATGTACATTATGAAAGAACTGCACATGCATCTCAATTTTTTGTTGCACCAAAATAAACTCATACTAACTTGTGTAGAGCAGTACTATTCACAATAGCAAAGATAAGGAATCAACCAAATGTCCATCGACAGATGACTGGATAAAGAAAATGTGGTCTATATACACAAAGAATACTATTCAGCCATAAAAGAAAACAAGGAAATCATGTCTCTTGCAGCAACATCGGTAGAACTGGAGGCCATTTTCTTAAGTGAGACAACTAAGACACAGAAAGGTAAATACCGCATGTTCTCACTTATAACAGAGAGCTAAATACTATGCACACATGTATGTTGAGTATGGGATGATAGGTGGTGGAGACACGGAAGGGTGGGGGAGTGGGAGTTAGATAAATGATGAGAAATTACTTAATGAGTACAATGTCTGTTATTCCAGTGATAGACATACTAAATGCCCTGACATAACCACTAGCAATATACTCATGTAACAAAACACTTGTACTCCATAAATTTAGAAAAATAAAATTTAAAAAAAGTCTGAACAGATCTAGTTTGAGGCACTAAGAAAAATAAGATACCAGTTTGAAAAGTGGCCCTGTCAGAGCAACATGAATTCTACAAAATTTGAAGCAAGAACAAACATCAAACTTATAGTGAAGCCTGGGTGGAAGAATGGTGAAATCATTTGTGCTTTACAAAAAGTTTATGGGGAAAATGCCCCAAAGAAATCAGCAGTTACAAATGGGTAACTCTGTTTTAAGAACAGATGAGATGATGTTGAAGATGAAGCCTGCAGCATCAGACCATTCATGTCAATTTGCAAGGAAATAATTCGTCTTGTCTATGCCCTAATTGAAGAGGACTGACTATTAATAGCAGAAACAGTAAACGCCACAGACACCTCATTGGTTCAGCTTACACAGTTCTGACTGAGAAATTTAAATTGAGCAAACTTTCCACGGGATGGGCGCCAAAACCATTGTGCCCAGATCAGCCGCAGACAAAGAGCAGAGCTTTCAATGGAAATTTTATACAAGTGATATCAAGATCCTGAAGCATTTTTTCAAAGAATTGTAACAGGAGGTAAAACATGGCTTTACCAGTATGATCCTGAAGACAAAGTACAATCAAAGCAATGGCTACCAGCAGGTGGAAGTCCAGTCAAAGCAATGGGCTGGTCAAGAGCAAAGGTCATAGCAACAGTTTTGGGGGATGTTCAAGACATTTTACTTGTTGATTTTCTGGAGGGCCAGAGAACGATAATATCTGCTTATTACGAGAGTGTTTTGAGAAAGTTAGCCAAAGCTTTAGCAGAAAATCATCTGGGAAAGCTTCACCAGAGAGTCCTACTCCACAGTGTTCCTGCTCCTTCCTCTCATCAAACAAGGACCATTTTGTGAGAATTTTGATGGAAAATCATTTAGACATCTACCTTACGGTTCTGCTTTTTAGCTCCTTTTGACTTCTTTTTGTTTCTAAACCTTAAAAAAAATTGGAGAGAGCACCCATTTATCTTCAGATAATGATGTAAAAAAGACTGCACTGATACCATCACTTATAAAAATGTCTTGAACTTGATGGTGCTTATGTTGAGAAATAAAGTTTACATTTTTAGTTTTATAATTTATTTATTTTTATTATTTTTATAATTTGATTTCATTTTTCCATGAACTTTTTGAAGTCCCCTCATATTAAGGTAAATTAACTGGCTCTTAAAAGCAATTATTCTTATAGTAAACATATAAAATATTATATACTGAGTACCTATTGCAAGAGAAATCACGGTGCCCTCGAGGAATTGAATAAAAGGAAGATTTTGGCTAGAGCATGGGAAAGAAGGAAGAATATAGGAAAATGAGTTTCAGTATGTAGTCCATTAGAGAACCTTGTAGGAGATAATAAAGGCTTTTGTCCTTTATCCTCAAAGATTTGGAAAACCTTTGGGGCATTGTAAGTTAAGGAAAGACATGATGATATTGGTATTCTTAACATAAAGTTAGGATTCAGTTTGAAGAAGAATTAATTGTAGGACAAATTTAGAACTTGTTAACACAAGAGGCTAATATAAGTCTAGTCCAGAGGTAATGCTAGCTTAGGTCGGGGTGGTTGGCATACTAATGAAAAAAAAAAAAAAAAATATATATATATATATATATATATCAGTTAAGATGGCTGGATTGCAGGTAAACAGAAATTCAAATTTGATTTGGCTGCATCATTGAAGAAAATGTATTCACTTATAAGTTGCCACCAGTGGTATTATGAGACCTAACTGAAGGGAACAAGCAGATCTCAAGGTACAAGTTCCTATTTTTTCCCTTTTAGTTTCCTTAATGCTGTATATCATAAGTATGTATTATACATGGTGTTCTCCCAGAGTGAATACGTGGGTTTCTGCTTTGGCTCATTCAGCAATTCAATGATATCAAGGACACAGATTCTTCAGGTTCTTTCAAGTCTGAAGTTCTTCTACCTACAATTTTAGATGCATAATAAACTGTCTTCCCTTGTGTAGAAAAACTTACATATTAAAGTCTATTTATTGGTTCAAAAAAATAGAATGTTCAACGATAGGGAAAGAGTTTATAAAAGTTTGGTGGATTTGGTAGCTCAACAAGGTCACCGATGACACAGTTTCACTGTACGCTGTCATGAACTGTGCCAGCTTTACTCTAAAATGAGCTTTCCTGGTGGAATAGGACGGCTTCTAGCACAGTGAGGGCCAACTGTTTTCTCATTTGCATGCAGCTTGAGAGAGAGAGAGAGTGGGGACAACCACAGACAAGTTGTCATGAGCGTTAGTCTTATCGAATTAGTTGAACCGAAGGTCTCACGACTGAGTAGCAAAGATCGGATCCCCCCTCCACCTTACTTTCCCTCCAGGGCATCTTGATTCTGATAGTCTATTTCTTTCAACAACTCACTTTCTATGGCAAATTTCCAACATAATCCTTTCAGTTTTGAGTAACACTTACTAAAGGAATATTTGGTTTCTTATTTTACTGGTGACACTTATGTCGTAGCTCTTAAAGTAGGAGGGGGAGGGGTGAATGGCACCCGAAACTCCTAACCATAAGTGCTCACTAAGCTTCATTTAATTTAGTGGGCATGATAATATAAATACCAAAAGTGCTTTATTGCACCTGGAAATTATACTATACTACATTGCTAACCTATTACAATTTTCTGGGAATTTTGTGAAAGTTAATTTATAAAGCTAATATTATTTCACTCACTAATGGAGAAAAATAGCTCTGAGGATATAACTTATTTTAAGGTTAGATAACTGATTATGATTAATAACACTTGGTTCTGTCTCCTACCAGTTATAATGCAAAAACATTCTTTAATTTTACATTTTAATATCTTTAGTTTTCATCCTGAACTTTATCATACCACAATGCAGTTGTTGTAATACGTACGGGTAAATCTACTGTGTATAAATACAGAATCAGTTACTATTCCAGTAGATATTGAAATTCAAGACAAATGCATTAATGTATTAGAATGGAATAAACTGAAGGATTTTTTCCTTATTCTAAAAATTCATATTTTTTCTCTGATAAATATAGATCACATATATTACTGCAGCCTGCCAGAAACCATTTCATTGCAAATATTTATGCAGTATTTTTTGGTTTGGTTAATGATGAATGGTTTGGAATGCTACCATTAACTGAAGAAGCAATGCCATAACTCAACCACAGTTGACATATATAGCAAAAGTAGTTGTTAGAAGTAAAATCATATAGTTTATAGAGTTAGATGAAATATAAGCTTTTGAGTCAGATAGATATAAATAAAAAATTATGAATTAGGATTTAAATCATCAAAAATGACCACTAATATAATTTCTAAAAACAAAAGGAGGATCACTTCACAAATGCTTACTCTTAAAAGTTTTCCTGCGTGTATTTTGCTATTTAATGCCACTGAGTTGTGTCTCCTCATATGAGCCACTAATCTTTCCTAAACTTAAGAATAAAATCAATAGCAATATAATTTTGAAAGTTTTGTTATGCTTTTGGAGAATTATACAATCTTTGATATGAAATCACCTAGTGTTGAGTTACTACTTCAAGCTAAGAAAATTTTCTTTAGATATGATGTGCATTTATCTAGGTCATAAACTGTAGTAATTCATATATACCTACCTTTATTGCTTGATGAGTAGTTTTTACCTGAAGTAACTTGTAGAGCTGGTCAAATAAAATGGAATGGACGTTGATTGCATGCTTTTCATCCAATAGATTCATCATAGATTTGCTTGTTTATTTAGTATTATTTTGAAACTAAAACAACATAAAACTACTTAATATTATAAAAGTAAATACCATAAAGGGCCTGAGAAACACAAATAGTTGTCCGGATACTAGCAAAAATAAGTCTTGGAGGGTTACGAAATTGTAGTAAGAAACTGAATACAATCCTAGGAAAACATAAAAACTACTTTGCTACCTTTTAAGAAAAAAATCCTGCCAAGATGTGGCAACATATGACTGATAGAAAAATAAGATGCATTAAGATTGTTTTGGGGTAAAATTAAGGTTCAGTAACTCCAATTATTGGGAAGGAGAGAATGAATGATATGGTCAGTAGATGCAGAACTAGCATCTTAGCTATTTCTGCTAAGAAAACAAATGACAGTGTCCAAAATTTCCATATTGCAAATGTTCAAGTTACTCTGGATCCTCAAGTCATGTTCCAAGTCTGGATCATGTTCTAGACAAGAAATAAACAGGTCTTTGACATGTTTCAATGACTCGTTATCCTGGGGTATTAAAAATAATGACACTTGTGAAATAAGAGAAGTTTTACTGAAATCAATATTAACAGACATGTGTTTAAAGTCTTCCGTCTTCCATTTACCTGATGTGCAATTCTGTCTTCTGGTCCTGGTTTATTTTCTTAACAATGAATTGGGAATAGTAACACAGCTTCCCAGGGATTATTGTGAGAATCTAGTGGCAGAATATGCTTGATTTGAAGCTCCCTTCAAACTTTAGAAATTCTTATTTTAACTTTTATTTGAATGCTATAGCAATATTAGAATGGAGAGGAGGCATACAGCTGAGAAAAGGAGAGGAAGGGTAAACTCATAGGGGAGCTGAGGCACAAGACTTTTGTGTTAATAGATTTAGAAAATGGCAAAATCATTACTCCTTAAGCAACATTAAAAAAATTAATTAACCCCCACTGGGATTTCTCAGTATATCTCACACTAATTATTTCTTCTGAAAGCCTTAACATAGGCAAATTTCTTTGCCCCTTTTAAATTTTTTATTCTCAAGGCTCTTTTATTACATCTCTCTCAGAGAAATACCCAAAAAGAATGGATTCAACAAAAAATGCCTTTTCTAAAATATCTATATTTGTAATACAATTTTATGTAATATAGGAATTTCAACATTTGCTTGCCACAGTATTTTGTACTTATTATTTTATGTAACAATAATATAATATAAACATGGCAAAATAGAAACTACTATTTGTTTTCATAATGAAATTAGTTATTTCCAGGTAGACATATATATTAAGAACTAAATATATTCTTAAAACTAATAGTTTATCATAATTTCTAAGCCTAATATGTCCATTTTTATGATATATGAATAGTGACGTAGTTGCATCATGTTAAATTAGTCATCTCTTACCATTGTAGCAATTCTGTAATTGCTCTGTGATTTTGAAATGTTTATAAGAATGCACAAATAACATAAAACTCATTTTTATGTAAACAGAGTAATTAATACAGAAATCTCAAACTCTCTTAACTGTCAAAATCAATATGCTTATGACTTAGAAATATTCTGGCTTACTGCCTTGAACAACTTAGAAAACATTAGGTAATTGGCTTTTAGCACAATAAATATATTCATACAGCATGTAAATGAGATTCAACAAAGTATTAAAAATGCTGGAGGATAAGATACTGAGTTGCCTTTTTTTCCTCTATGATAATAAAGAAGACAAATTATGACAATCTTTGTTTGAATAGGGAAAAAAGGCAATTGATCTTAGTATAAGAGAATAAAAATTCATGTAATTGATCACAATTGCAATCCAGTCTATCTTTCTCATAGGGGAAAGTGTCGTTCTTATATATG